>ML359571.1:0-96440 GCA_005239505.1 Nicotiana paniculata
ACTACAAAATAATGAATAAAAGCTATAAAAATCAATGTTTGCTTCACTGAGTAGCAATCCACAGGTTTTTCTTCGCTTCAATGGCTTCCTCTTTTTCAAGTTGTGTTTTTGGGTCTATTTATATGTTTGAGATAAACCCTAGTCGTGTCGGAGACTTCTATTCCAACTGGAAAACACTTAAAACCTTTAAAACTCGGAATTGACCGGATAGGGACCCAGGCGTTAAGCCCCAAACGCCCCCTTATCGCCAGGGAAGACCTGGCTTTAGGGTTCTAACGCCCCACTAATGCCAGGATGACCCTGGATTTAGGGGCCAAACGCCCCACTAACGCCCGGGTTGGCCTGGCTTTAAGGCCAAAACGCCCGACTATAGCCTGGGTCACTCCTTTTCGACTCTTGAGCGTATTTCAATGTTCATGCATCCATTTAACTCGGTTTCCATCTCCAATGCACCTACACATGAAATAGACTCCATTATGCACATAAAAAGTGTAATTTTATCATTAACGCACATAAAATGTAATGCATATAACGTGTTAAACCATGAATTCTAGCCACACATCAAACCACCAGAATGGTGAAGCCTCTTATCAGACCCATGCCCTCTCCCCTGTGTAAAAACCACTTCGATCCGCCTGGCGACATTAGCAGCCGTCTGAAAAGAATTCTCTCCCCCAGTCTCCTTGGTCATATGAAGCCTGATAGGGTGAGCGAGTCCATCAATAAACCTCATCACCCTCTCCCTATCAGTAGGAAGCAACATAAGAGCATGATGGGCTAGATCCACAAAATGGGTCTCATACTGAGTAGCAGTCATACTGCTATGCTGGAAACGTCGAACCGCCGACGGTAATCCTCTCTCAATGTGATAGGGAGGAACTTCTCTAGGAAGAGCTGAGAGAATTGATCCCAAGTAAGAGCAGGCGACCCAGCTGGTATGGTCAACACATAGTCCCTCCACCATTTCTTGGCAGAACCCGTCATCTGAAATACAGCAAAATCAACCCCATTGGTCTTAGCTATACCCATGTTCCGCAACACCTCAGGGCAGTTGTCAAGATAATACCGTGGGTCCTCTGAAGGTGCACCATTGAAGTGAATTGGAAAGAAGTTAGTAAGCTTGTCCAATCTCCATAAAGCCTCAGAAGACATGGCAGGTCCATCACCGGCCTGTGCCACAACAACCGACTGAACTACCCCAACTGGCGGGGCTACTGGAGTTGATACTACGGAGCCATCTGCTCCAGAGTGTGAGTAGCGGGAGTCTGTGCTCCTCCCCCAGCCTGAGAGACGGCTGGTGCCATAGGAAATGTACTGGCCTGGGCCACACTCTCCATAAGGCCCACCAAAGGACTAGAGCATCCTGAAGTACTAGGGTGGCGATAAACCCCTCCGGGACTTGAGCTGGTCCAACAGGTACAGTCTAAGCTGGAACCTCCTCATCAAGCTCCACCTGAGGCTTCATTTTTGGTGCTGGTGATCGAGCTCCAGGCTTAGCTCTGCCTCTGTCTCTGCCTCTGGCGTGGCCTCGGACTCGACCTCTACCCCTCGTCGGAGGTGCTGCTGGGGTTGCGGCTGCTGTCCAACTGAAGATGCGGTGCGTGTTCTCCCATCTGCGAGAGATCAAGAATAGAAGAGTTCGCTCATTAATGGTAGAAATAAAATCGCACGACAGAGAAGAATAGAAGTGGAATTGTTCCTAACTTCATATCCTCTAGGAGATAAGTACAAACGTCTCTGTATCGAACTTCCAGACTCCACTAAGTTTTCTCGTGACTCGTGAGACCAATGTAACCTAGTGCTCTCATACCAGCTTGTCACGACCCGGCATTTTCATCATCGGGACCGTGATGGTGCCTAACATTTCACTTGCTAGGAAAGACAACGTTAGAACAGTTTATTCATTTTCAACAGTTTAATTTAAATAATGAGAAAAGACTGAAATAAATATAATAATCCAAAATAATGTGCGGAAGCTAAAACAACTAAAAATATATGATACAACCCTGGACCCGGTGCCACAAGTGCATGAGCTACTAGAATAGTACAAATAAGGGTCTGAAATAACATGAAGCTGTCTGAAAAGAAAGTACACATCTAAATAAAAAGGGAAGGGGACTCCAGGAGCTGCGGGCGCTTAGCAGTTGTACCTCAAGTCTCCACGATCTGTCCAATCCGAGCACGCTAATAATCGCCGCTGGGACCGACTCCAAAATCTGCATAAGAAGCTCAGAGTGTAGTATGAGTACAACCGATCCCATGTACTCTGTAAATGCCGAGCCTAACCCGGACGAAGTAGTGATGAGGCTAAGGAAGGTCACTCACATTACAACCTGTACGCAGTATATAATAAATACGAAAAAGGACATACAGAACGAAATAAGACAGTCAACTGAAGATAATAGCTAGAGCCTCAAGAAATAAGCCAGTGACGTTCAAAATTACCAATCCTTAGAGTTTCCCGTGAAAATACCGAAAATCAACACAACTCCAAGAAGTAGAAACATATAGGTTGTTGGGGCGCGCAACCTGATCCCACCGTACAACATAGAATCCTCCCTTATTTCACTATAGCAACATCAACAACAATGGTAAATTATGATATTGATGTTGTTATATGATGAGAATCCTCCCTTGTTTCACTATATATATATGTTATAACGCGCAACCCGATTCCACCATATAACAACATCAATATCATAATTCACCCTTATTTCACTGTAACAATCCACCCTTATTTTACATGTTGTGGCGTGCAACACAATCCCACTGTATCAGTTTAAATTCACCCTTATTCCACCATATCAATCCTCCCTTATTTCACCTGTTGCGGCATGCAACCCGATCCCACCATATCAGTACCAAATACTCAATATGCACAGTCAAATCAATAATTCAAATCAAAAGAACCTTTACGATCAATAAATACCAAGCTGAACCAAAAAGGGAACATTGTACGACATGAAAATTTACATAGGTAATACTACACAACAAGTCACGTCTGGTAAATGACAATGAGAAGGGGGCAAGTAAGTCAGTTAAGGCAAGTAGCAGCGAATCATGAAAGTGTGAAAGGATCTAACATTATTAATAGAAGAAAACACTTATTAACAAGTAGCAAATAAGCATGGAAGACATTTAGAGTAGATAACATTTAAGACATGGAAGGAGATAATTAAGGAAAAACGGAAAATCAGGGAAAACAAGTAATTTGACGGCGTATAAACACTCGTTACCTCACTTATACACCACAACTCATGAAATTCACATAGCACATAGTTCGAGGGTTCCTAATTCTCTCAAGTCAAGGTTAAACTCAACACTTACCTCACTTCGCAGTCAATTCAGAGCTCTACCGGGGCCTTTCCCCTAGAATCCGCCTCCAAGCCACAATTGACTCAATAATATCAAATATTGCTAAAGGAATTAATTACAATGCATAACTTTAGAATTTTCAAAATTTTCCCCAAAAAGTCAAAATTCGACCCCGGGCCCGCTTGGTCGAAACCTGAGGTTCGGACCAAAATCCATTTATCCATTCACCTCCCCATCCCGATTATGTAATTAGTTTCGTAATACGACCTCAAATTGAGGTCTAAATCCCTAATTTGCAAAGCCCCTCAATTCTTCCTAAATCCCTAGTTTTCTACCATGGAAGAACAAAGATTAGGGCTAGGAATTAATGGGTGATGTTAGAAATGGTAAAAAATGAGTTAGATTGTACAAATCTATGAATTGATGTTTAGTTTTCTCTTCAAATTCTCTCTTAGGCCGAGCTCTAATGGAAGGGTTATGAAAAATGGGAGAAATCCCGTTTTTGAAAAGTTTTAAAGTCTGGGCGTCAGGCCTTCTTTGTGTTCGCTAAGGGCTGCCCCGATCGCGAAGCTACGGCTCTAATAGCCTACGCGTTCACGAGATACCCTTCGTGTTCGCGAAGGTTTTCACCCACCAACCTACGCGTTCGCGAAGAGTATTGATCAGTTTCCCCTCCCCCAAGTCCCATGCGTTCGCGAGAGGCTGGCCGCGTTTGCGAAGGATAATGCCCCCACTGCTCCGCGTTCACGACCCAACTTCCTCGTTCGCGAAGAAGAAACTCCCACCCACCCACCAAATAACGGCTAGAACTACGAATTGGACACCAAATCAAATGAAATTTTCAAGAAAACTTTAAAAATTCTATTTTAACAACCGAACTTCTGAATCACGTCAAACCTATTCCATTTCTCACCAAATTTGATAGACAAATCATAAATATAGTAATGGACCTCTACCGAATTTCAGAGTCAAAATACGGACCCGGTATTAACAAAGTCAAACATCGGTCAATTCTTTAAAATCATTAAACCTTTAAACTTTTAATATTCGAAAAAAATCAATAACTCGAGCTAGGGACCTCCGAATTCGATTCTGAGCATACGCCCAGGTCTCAAATCACGAGACAGACCCATCGGGACCGTCAAAATACGGATCCGGATCCGTTTGCTCAAAACATTGACCGAAGTCAACTCAAATAAATTTTTAAGGCAAAATTTCATATTTTATCAGTTTTTAACATAAAAGCCTTTCGGAAAAAATACCTGGATTGCGCACGCAAATCGAGGAAGGCTTAAAGAAGTTATTGGAGTCTTCGACACAGAATTAGGTTCTAAAACTTTAGATGACCTATCGGGTCATCACAATATTATGTTATCTTCGTAAATAGAGAGGAAAGCTCTATCTACTCTTCCCTCCCACTCTTAATCCTACGTACTATCTGATTAATTATCTTTTTTAAAAAGGAATAACAAAATTACCGTTAGATTATGTAAAGCTCTAAGAATGTACTTAAAATACAGTGTTATTCATTGCGTAAGAGAGAATACTTGTCAATGGACTGATTTCATCAAATGTTAACAAACTAAAACCAGTTGAGCTAATCGTAATTAATTGTGACTTATATAACCTACACCTTTGTTTTCTTGGGATAGTTTCATCCATCTTTAAATTACTTTTTCATTTATTTAATTTTCTTAAAAATCCAAAAAAATTGAGAGACAAGGTCATGTGAGATCTCTAATCTCTAAGCAATACTTGCTTCAATAACAAATTATCTTTACTCTTCATTGTTTCTCTCCAAGGAATTATTCGTTTTGCTTCCCCATTTTAACATATTTTATGCTCGAATGATTTTCTATGATTCGTCTGTCTTTAAAAATACAAAATCTTGTCATTAATTTTTAGAAAATAGAGATACTGTTGACAACCTTCAGAAGTTGGCACTTTTAGCTTTGTCTTATTCTTAACTCTTACCATAGGAAAAGGATTCAAATCCGTCAGACAGATAGGAAGAACATTAATTTTCCTGAAAATTAAGGAAATATTGAATCATCTAAAACTAAAAAAGAAAACAAAGATTACATCATTTGAAATATTCCTCCGTTCACTTTTACTTGACACGTTTTGATTTTTCACGCCTCTTAAAAAATAATAAATGAAGTGCATAATTTACCATGATACTCATGTTAATTGATTTGAAAAAATGATATGAAATAAGTAATAAATATTATGGGTATAACAAAAACAAAAATTTGTCTTTTCTTGATATGAATAAAATAACAAGCAAAAATAAAAATCTATTTTTAATATACCTGTCAATTAAAAGTCAACGGAGAGTATCAAACACTTTCATTGCATTCCACTAAAATGTTACACTTAAATTTTAAGATATCCTAGGGTGCTACGATTTCTGTATTTTCACCTCGATGTCACCATAATTAAGCATTTTATATAGCCATTATGACTATATAATTCCTTCTAGTAACTTGTATCCTAATTTAGCTCTCACACCAAGAGACACTTTGACCTTCCTGGAGTAATAGGTGATACTTAGGTTAAACTCCCTAAAAATAAAGCATAAAAGTGCACAAACACACATCCATGGTATGACCCTTGCAAATATTTTAAATTTCAAGTAGCTGACTAGTTGTAAAAATAAATAAATAACATAACATAATTTGCTCTATACAATTTCCTAATCCAAGGTAAAAGAAATTTGCATCTTCTTTTATATCAATCACATCTTGCACCAAATTTTATAGGTAATATGTTTCAATTGAATCCCCTCCTTGGAAAACTATACTTTCCAAATTGGGCAAAGACGAATTTGTTTTGGTTATATTAACTTTTGAATCCAATTCTAGTAGAAATTGGCTTTAGATCACATATTTAAGTGGGGTATTATTACTTTTAGCCCGCGCCAGAAATTATATATTCGGTAGTTGAAAAATATATAAAATTTGTATAATTTTTATATATAACATACATAATACATATATATACAAAAAAATATACACTATTTCGATTATTATTTTGAAAGCGGTTATACATTGTTATTTTCACTATTTATTTAAATCCCAACTGTGATATTCTAGTTTCTTTTATCACTTGGTATAATATTGGCTTCACTACAACACACAATAAGTGTTTATGATTCTCAATATAATAAGAGGAATTATTTTTTCAAAAAAAGAAAGAAAAAATCTTACATTTCTAGGAGGGGAGCTTTATTTAATAAGCTTGAAAAGATAGCTAGAAAATGTAAATATTTACCAAAAAGATTTTGTTAAGTTGCTGCAATTTCAAGTGCCATGGTGATTGGGAAAAGTATTGAAGGAAAGGCCCATTACAGGAACAGCGAAAGAGGTTTCCAATAGTAGACGTTGCTGAAAGGCGTCCAATGCTCCGCCACTTTCCATTATATCTTTCACCGCAGACTGATAATATTCTTTCAGCTTTTTCAGCATACACGTGTACTGCAATTTCAGCCACCTCAGTCGGACTCGCCGGAAAAGCCTAACGACGGAGAATCCCCGGCGAGGGTTCTTCGCATCTCCTAGCCGCACCGTCGGCAACCGCTTCTTCCTGAACGTGATTTTCCGGCGGACTGGGACCCACCGGAAAATGGTAGTTGGATTGGCATGGCTGACACTTTTTTGAGCACTGTTAGGCTTCGTAGCCATGATTATTGGTATATTACTTTTCTTTTTTCTGATCAGTTTATAAAGAGGGAAACCGAAATGGTGAGCTTTGTGTTGGGAGGAGTGGGCAATGAATTGGAAATATATTAGTATATGGAGTTAGGGAGAAAATAAGTTGACGATGAGCTGCAAATAGGCATGTGCTTCTGCTTAAATTAAGGTTCGCATCTCCTGCATTTCCATTAGGTTTCTTGAATACTTAAATAAATAAATAAATAAATGTATCAGTAAGAGTATCACATACTAAACTTTTTACTTTTATGTTTAATAGACGTGTATACGGTCAAAATCGGAATTGTCTAATTTCTTATGATTGATCGAAGCCGGGATGACAGACCAAAGGTCCGACCTCACGTTGCATCGAGCCACAACGCGAAGATGGATTGCAAAGTTCATGAACCAATGACCGATCGAGATCGAAACCAAAGCGGGATAAAGATCGAGCGAGATCGAAGGAGACCTGCTAAGTCGAATAACAGAAAGCCGAGATATCCATGATGGGGCAAGGATCGTGGCGGAAATCTCAGCACGTATCAAGTCAGAACCGGTTAATTAGCCAATCATGAGATTTTCTTCTGTATTTACAATTGTACCATAAGTAGAATTCCTCTACTATATAAAGGGGGCTTCTAATCATTTGTAATCATCACATTCACGCATAACAGAGCAATATGATACATTTTCTCTCTTAAGCTGTCTTATTCTGTTGTTCAGTTCATCCTTTTCAATTAGACATTTATTTGGTTCGAGGGTGATTCAGCTCGAGGGCCAAATTGCACTTCATATTGGTTCGCTTTATTTTACAGTCAATTTCTAACATTAATTCTCATATTTCTCAATTTGTGCCAAGTGAAATCATGTTTCCTTAAAATCACTTTTAAATTTAATTATTATCCGATTTTAAGGGTAAACAGTTTGGCGCCCACCGCGGGGCTAAGGATAATAGTGATTGTTTGGTACTAACTTTCATAGCGTACACTGCTTTACACTTGTTCTTGTAAGTATTTTTTATTTCAGGATTAACATGTCGAACTCTCAAGCAGTACCCACACACGTTGATAATGGCCTCGGTTTTCATGGAGAAAACGACAACATAGCTGCCCCAGGGAACGAAGTGCCTTAGGCTGACCTCGAGGGAGTACCAGTTGCAGATCTCATTGACGTCAGTTCCCATGTTGTCCTGAATGCAAATCTGGGCATCGACCCCAAAAATAGCGTCCACAGAGATGTGATCAGCCGGTCAAAACACATAGGGTGGCGAAGACGGCGGAATCAGCCTTCGAATAATATTCGAAATGTTGCAGGCTCAACAAGTTTCCATAGCGCAACTCCAAAATCAGAACCATGCACCGAGTAGGGACGAACACGAGCCCTCACTAGAAGTTGTTCACAGGGCCAAACTAGTACCAGAGAGGTTAAACGTGAACGGGTTGGGGACTGACCCCGCTATTGTGAAAATACTCGATGAGCTAACAAAGAGAATCGAATCAGGGGAGAAGAAGATTGAAGCAAATGACAAAAAAGTGGAAACATATAACACTCGAGTTGATCAAATTCTGGGGGCACCACCGATTCTGAAGGATTTGGATTCAAAGAAGTTCTTATAAAAGTCTTTTCCCCCGAGCACGACTCCTAAGCCCATCCCAAAAAAATTCTGCATGCCAGAAGTTCCCAAGTATAATGGAACTACCTACCCAAATGAGCATGTCACTTCTTACACATGCGCAATAAAGGGGAACGATTTAGAGGATGATGAGATTGAGTCCGTTCTGCTGAAGAAATTCGGAGAAACTCTATCGAAAGGGGCGATGATATGGTATCATAACTTGCCGCCCAACTCCATTGATTACTTTTCCATGCTCGCATATTCCTTTGTCAAAGCACATGCCGGAGCCATAAAGGTTGAGACTAGGAAGTCAAACCTTTTCAAAATGAAGAAGAAAGATAATGAGATGCTCAGAGAGTTCTTATCTCGATTCCAAATGGAGTGTATGGATCTACCCCCAGTCGCGGATGATTGGTGCCATTCAGGCTTTCACTCAAGGGCTAAATAGACGAAGTTCAGTAGCCTCGCAACAGTTAAAGCAGAATTTGATCGAGTATCCAGCTGTAACCTGGGGCGATGTGCATAACCGGTACCAATCAAAAATCAGGGTCGAGGATGATCAGTTGGGGGCTCCTTTGGCATCCGTTTATCCAAATAAGCCCGTCGTTCGAGTTCAAAGGGACATCGATCGAGAACCACGATCGAACAGAGATCGATATCAACCATATGGTAGAGATCGGAGAAATAACGGTCCTGGACGCAATCCCGTTCGAAGTGATAGAAGAAATAATCGAGGACAGAGCTCCCGAGGGCTCATGAGTAAGAGTGGTTTCAATAGGGACGTCGAACCCAAAGAAGCACCTCAGCTATCAGAGTATAACTTCAATGTTGATGCGTCAGCTATTGTATCGGCCATTGGACGCATCAAAGACACTAGGTGGCGTCGACCTCTACAGACCGATCCGGCCCAGATAAATCCTAATCAAATGTGCAAGTATCATGACACCCATGGCCATAGAACAGAAGATTGAAGGCAATTGAGGGAAGAGGTAGCCCGTTTGTTTAACGAGGGGCATCTTCGATAATTCCTGAGCAACCGAGCTAAGAACCACTTCAGAGACAAGGATGCAAACAGAAAGAATGAATAAGAAGAGCCACAACACGTAATTCACATGATCATTGTGGGGTCGACATTCCACAGGGACCCATACTCAGGCGCACCAAGGTGTCGATCACGAGGAAAAACGAACTCGGGATTATGTATCAAAAGGGACCTTGTCTTTCAATGACGAGGATGCAGAGGGGATCTCACAGCCCTACAATGACGCACTGGTAATATTTGTTTTTATGAATAAAATTCAAGTTAAAAGTGTTTTGATTGATTCATGTAGCTCAACCAACATCATTCGATTGAGGGTCGTAGAACAGCTCGGCCTACATGATCAAATTGTGCCCGCAGCTCGAGTTCTTAACGGCTCCAACATGGCGAGCGAAACCACTAAAGGTGAAATTATTTTGCTAGTGAACGTGGCCGGGGCCATCCAAGAAATAAAGTTCCATGTGATCGAGGGTGACATGAGGTACAACGCCCTGCTCGGAAGGCCTTGGATCCGTACCATGAGGGCAGTACCATCGACCCTTCACCAAGTTATGAGGTTCCCGACACCGGAGGGAGTCAAAACAGTGTACAGAGGGAAACCTGCCACCAAGGAGATGTTTTTAGTCGACAAAGTGATACCGGTATCGGCACTCTCATCAGCAAAGGGATCAGATTCGAAGGGAAAACAGGAGGCTAAATAGCAACCACAGAAACCAGCCTCGACCCAATTGGAGGAGCAGGGGACAAGCGAGGACGATGACTATTGGATCCCCCGATCTTTCACAATTCCCGAGGACTCCGATGCCACCAAATCAACGGTTGAAGATCTGGAACAAGTCATACTAATCGAGTACCTGCCCGAAAGAAAGGTATACCTAGGCACGGGGTTAACTCCTGAGCTCAAGAAAAAAATTATTCAATTCCTTTTAGATAACATGGATTGCTTTGCTTGGTCACATCTCGATATGACCGGGATCCCACCAGAAATCACTACCCATCGATTAAGCCTAGACCCGAAGTTCTATCCAGTAAAGCAATAAAGAAGGCCCCAGTCCGAGGTTAAGCATGCATTCATCAAGGATGAGGTAACCAAACTTCTCAAAATAGGGTCAATTCGGGAAGTAAAGTATTATCCTAAGAAGGGAAATAAACTTAGAATTTGCGTAGATTATAAATACTTGAACAAAACATGCCCTAAGTATTCTTTTCCTTTGTCGAATATCGATCGTATGATCGATTCCACGGCCGACCATGAGATTCTCAGTTTTTCCGATGCCTACTCCGGGTACAACCAAATACAAATGAACCGGGAGGATCAGGAAAAGACTTCATTTATCACTAAATATGGCACCTACTGTTATAATGTAATGTCGTTCGGACTAAAAAATGCTGGTGCAACTTATCAACGCTAGTAAACCAAATATTCAATGAACAAATAGGAAACTCAAAGGAAGTTTATATTGATGACATGTTAGTTAAGTCCCTGCGAGCAGAGGACCATTTGAAACATTTGCAGGAGACTTCCGATATACTGAGAAAGTATAATATGAAGCTCAACCCAAAAAAGTGTGGCTTCGGGGTCGGCTCGGGCGAGTTCCTTAACTTAATGGTATCTAATCGGGGGATCGAGATCAACCCCGATAAAATAAAAGCTATTGAGGATATCATGGTCGTAAATAATGTCAAGGCTGTACAAAGCCTAACGGGGCGCATAACTGCCCTAGGGCGATTCATTTCGATGTCCTCGGATAGGGGTCATTCTTCTCGCTGCTTAAGAAGAAGAGTAGCTTTGCATGGAATCTGGAATGCCAACAAGCCTTGGAGGAACTAAAACGATATTTATAGAGCCCGCCAGTGCTTCAAACCCCGAAAGCGGACGAGCAACTCTACTTGTACTTGCAGTCTCGGAAATAGTGGTAAGTGGAATCCTACTCCGAAAAGAACAAGGTACGCAATTCCCTGTTTATTATGTTAGTCGGACCTTAGGTAAGGCCAAAACCAGATATCCACACTTAGAAAAATTATCTCTTGCTTTAATAAGCGCCTCTAGGAAATTAAAACCATATTTCCAATGTCATCCAATATGTGTTGGAACAACCTATCCTCTTCACAATATTTTGCACAAACCCGAGCTTTTAGGTCGATTGGCCAAATGGGACATTGAGATCAGTGGGTATGATATCGAGTATCGACCCCGAACCACCATCAAGTCTCAAATCTTAGCAGACTTCGTGGCCGACTTCACGCCAGCCCGCGTACCCTAGGTTGAAAGAGAATTGTTAATAAAATCGAGTACATCTTCGGGGGTGTGGACCCTCTTCACAGAAGGTGCTTCGAACGCGAAGGGGTCCAGGCTGGGTATCGTTCTAAAACCACCTACGGGTAATATTAGTAGACAATCTATCAGGACTTCAAAATTAACTAACAATGAGGTCAGGTATAAGGCCATGATTTCAGGTCTAAAGTTGACTAAAATTTTAGGAGCAGAGGTCATTGAGGCCAAATGTGATTCCCTCCTCGTGGTAAACCAAGTTAATAGAACTTTCGAAGTCCGAGAAGACCAAATGTAGAGATACTTGGATAAGCTACAGGTAACTCCACATCGATTCAAGGAATGGACCTTACAACATGTACCTCGAGAACATAACAACGAGTCCAATGCTCTTGCAAACTTAGGTTCATCGATCGAAGATGACGATCTTAACTCGGGGACTGTCATACAACTCATGAGATCGGTGATCGAAGAAGGTCACACCGAGATTAACTCAACAAGTTTGACCTGGGATTGGAGAAACAAGTACATAGAGTACTTGAAGAACGGGAAACTTCCATCAAATCCAAAGGAGTCGAGAGCTCTACATATAAAGGCAGAGCGTTTCACCTTGTCCGAAGACGGAACACTGTTTAGAAGGATGTTCTATGGACCATTGGCAATATGTTTGGGACCTGGAGACACCGAATACGTCATACGGGAAATTCACGAGGGCACTTGTGGAAATCATTCCGGTGCCGAGTCGTTGGTCCACAAAGTAATCAGAGCAGGATATTATTGGATCGACATGGAGAAAGATTCAAAGGAATTCGTTCAAAAATGCGACAAATGCCAAAGGTATGTGCCAATGCTCCATCAGCCCGACGAACAGCTCCATTTGATCTTATCCCCATGGCCGTTCATGAAATGGGGAATGGACATCGTCGGTCCTCTCCTATCGGTCCCAGTTAAAGCTCAGTTTATTTTATTCCTGACTGATTATTTTTCTAAGTGGGTTGAAGCATATGCTTTCGAGAAAGTCAGATTTCTAGTACAGGAGCAACACCATTCTCGTTAGTCTATGGCGCCGAAGCTCTTATCCCGATTGAGGTCGGGGAACCTTTTGGATGAAAGATGCGAAGCCGCCCTCATCCTGTTAGCCGCACAAAAATAGCGGATCGAAAGGTGCTACAATAGAAGAGCCAATCTTTGGCATTTTAACATCGGGGACTTGGTTCTAAGAAAGGTCACCTTCAACACCCAAAATCCGAATGAAGGAAAACTTGGTCCGAACTGGGAAGGACCGTACCAGGTTCTCAAAATCACCGGAAAGGGATCCTACAAGCTCGGCACAATGAACGGCGAACAACTACCGAGCAATTGGAACGTGTCACTCCTAAAACGATACTACTGCTAAGGTACGACCCCTTCCATTTTCCTTTATATTTTTGACTAATTCTTGTAGGTGTCCGCCTGAAACGGCGAGGTTTTCTTCGATACGAAATCTTTAGATCTGAAAGCACGCGTTACACTCTTTATCCCTTAGACCAGTTTTGTCCCAAATGGATTTTTCGACGAGGTTTTTAACGAGGCAACCATTTATCGTGCTAACTTAGAACAAACAGTATCCGAGGATTCTTTTCAATCAACCTCGAATACTAGGGGGGCATTGCCCTCGAACGTCAAATTTGTTGTGAGGAAATTACTTCATAGCAGCAGGGTCTCGATAGGTAAATTTTATAAGAGTCAAATAGTCAAATGAATAGTGCCTGTATAGGTTGCTCGAGCCCTGACACCAAAAGTTTATGCATGTATAATCATTTATAAAGAGAAGAATTTTTCCTTGCCGATATCTCATGCCTTAGAAAAGTTTTCTACTTTACAATTTCATACTCTCAATCGATTGTGTAAACAGGCTTAAGGGCCGATCATAACTGGAGTTCGGATAATTATCCCCCACGCTCGGGTATTGTCGTCCGAAATATAGACGAGATAGAATTATTAAAACTTAGAGATCATAAGACCTTAAAGGCAACCCTCAATTTTTATAGGCCACGGCCACCCCACTCGGGAACTGACACTTCGGGCAAGCTTGAAGTAAAACAGGAAAATAAGTCCAAGAGGCAAAATCCCGAATTAAAGAGGCTACGACCGAATTAACATGATTCAGAGACGTCCGAATTCCGTAATAAAACAGGCGTTCAAATTTTTTTCATAAACCGGTTTAAAATGCTACCTTCAGCAAAATCATAAAAGGCTTCGATAATATCAAGCTTTGAAAACTCTAATGAGTACAAAATTATTCGAACTCTCGAACACTTGCAATGATTTTTTCTACGACCGTGTTCATTAGCCCATGGTGGTCATGGGTTTTCCAAAGGAGTCTGGTGAGTGGAGAAGTAGGCGGTGGAGTCCGCTTGTGATTATTTTCCAGCGTTTTGGTTTTGCTTTGTGGTGGTCGACAGTGAAATACTTCCAGGGATGTAGTTCTTTGTTTACTACTAGTTGGTTGTTGCCCTTTTTTTGTGCCTCTGTAAATTCTAAGATTACTATGGTGATATGAATTTTACCTTAAATAGTGAGAGTAAGGAGATGAAGCAAGATTGAAATTTTTATCAAAATTGAAGAGTTTTATGTATATGAATTGGGTGTAAGAGGAAAGAGAGCAAAACGGTGAGGCGACTCCGATTTTTCGATTATTTCCCGATGATAAGGATTGCCGTCAACATAGGAAGATGGAGATGGATTTGAAATATTTTTAAAAAGTAATATTTATATAAATAAATATTTGGCATCAATTTATCTGATGTGGACATGATATTTTCTCCACGTCAGGCGAGTGACCAACACGTAATGCCGAAGGGGTTTGAAATACATGGTTTGACTGAGTTCAGGTGTCTGGATGAAACTTAGTTGAATACAGGGACCGGGATAACAAACACGTACAAATACAGGTGTCTGTAAGGCTAGTCTGCCTTTTACAAATACAAATGATAAAAAACGTTTTCAATCCGAAAATGGGAGAAAGCCATAAATATTCTTTTTACAAAGGCCGTATCGTCCTAATACAAAATCCTAAGGGCTATTTTTTGCTTTGAGTTCGAGATATTGTCCTCACTCAAATAAAAACCTAAGGGTTACTTTACTTCGAATTCGAGCAAGCACTCACTTGATTGTAAAATCTATACTAGTTCGATTTCGATCGAATTACCTAAACCTCAGTCCTTAGAATACAATTTCATAAGGCAGAAAGGAAGCAAAATTTCACAAGGCATAAAGGAAGAAATTTTGTATATATATGTCAAAAATTTATTTACAAGGGCAGCATGGCCCGATCGGAATTCTATACAAAAATCCAAAACAACATTAAAAGAAGAGTGAAGAAAAGATATAAATTCTAAGGGCCTAGTCTCCCCGGGAGCAACATCTTCACTCTCGTGGCCTTCTCCACTCTCGGACCCGCTCATGCTCCTAGAATCGTCATCATCGGGAAAGGCCAACACTTTGGCTTCAACTTCAATCTCTTTTGCACTCTCGATCTCGGCAATAAGATCGAAGCCAGGAGCGTGGATATCCTCGAGAGTCTCCCTTCGAGACTGGAATTTGGCATACTCAGCAACCAGTGTGCTCGAGCCTGAGCAGCTTCAGCAACCTTCTTTTCCCAAACCTGAGCGACTTCAGCTTTGGTCTGGTAGACGACCACAATTGCATCAACATCAGCTTTGTCCATTTCAACCTCATATTTGGCCGCTGCAAGTTTTGTGACCAGCTTCTCTCGATCGGAAGTTGCTGAACCCAACCGAGACTGGAACTCCTCAATTTTCTTGGCTTGCACCAAGTTTTTATCTTTCATACTTTGGAGTTGGTTTTCAGCTGAGGACAGTTGAGCTCGGGCAGCCTCTTTTTCTGAGGCTAGTTGATCCATGTTTTTCTTCCACGCTATGGTCTCCGCCTTCACTGCATCCACTTTCTCACGAAGTTGCCCGATTATATCGAGATTTTGCTGGACCTGTGGGATCGAGCTGTTAGCCACCACGCGCGAATCAGTGTCTTTAACTTCTAAGATTCTTCTTACCTGCTCGGCCAGATCAGTTTGTTCTTTCTGAGCCGCTTCCAGCTTAGCGCGAAGGCCCTTTGCTTCCTCTTCTCTTTGATCAGTAAGAAGCTTGAAGGCATCTTTCTTCTCAGTGAGCCCTCAGATTTCGGACTCATATCGTCTCAGCTCCCCTCGAGATCGAAAGAAATCTTCATGATGAAGTATTGAGGCCTACAAAAATAGAAAAAAACGAATTATACGAAAAGAGAAAAACTCAAGTATGAAAATTGATATTGACAAAGAAATTAGTGGCTTACCTGGTTCACAGCATGTTGGGCCTCGTTAAAAAGATAAGGTGCTCCTACCTTGTCCATCATAGGCTCGTTAAAAAGATAAGGTGCTCCTACCTTGTCCATCATAGCTTGGTCTTCCTCAGTAACCAAACTCCGAAGGTAACTAGCCACCCCTACGTGGAGAGCAAGAACCCGTGCATCTTCAGGGACCATGATAATAATAGTTCGTTTGCACCCGAGATCGACACTAGGGGCCGGAAGCTGTTGGTCAGTCTAAAACTCGAGGAAGCCTCGCCCGAACTCTTCCTCGGCACTTCCAAATCGCTCAGACCAACGACATCGTCGACCCTAGAAAAATAACCATGGAAAGGATCCTCCTCTCTATGGATCCCTTCTACATGAGAAGTCTTCAGGACCCGAGCCTCTTGAATCATTTCCTCGGAGAATGAAGGAAACGATGGGGAGTATCCGATTTCTATTGCCTAAAGTAGATCTTTTGGGGAATTATTTTTGTCTCGAGGAGCCTTGAGCCCGGTCTCCACAGCAACATCCACCGCCTCCTCAACAACCCTTTCGCCCCGAGGTGAGGCACCTTTGAATCTTGCCGGCTCGGGGACTTCGGCCGAATCTTCTCCTGGGACCTTATCAGGTCGGGGTAGAATGTTTTCAACTTCCACTGACTCAGTGACCCTTTGAGTCTCGGTATTAGCTCGTGTTCGGGCCACCATCCCAGAATCATCCTTTTCTTATTTTCTTCTTCATTTTCCTCCCTTAGAAGTTGGATAAACTCCACAGTAAGGGGGGGGGGGATAACGTTCTTCTTGGGTTTGCGAGCCGCTCTCTTTTTGGGCTCTTTCCCCTCAGAGGTCGAAGCCCTCTTCCTCTTGATCTCCTTCACCAGCTTCAAGATAGGTGGTGAGGCTTCTTCATCACCAGACGGGGGCTTCATCGTCGCATCTTTTTGGAGACCTGAAAAAGAAGAAACTGAGCAAGCTCGAAAAAGTGTTTAAGCAATGACCAAATCGTTAAGTCAGGAACAAGGCTTGCCATGATTTTTAGCCTCCCACCGGTCCTTTGATAAATCGCTTTATGCACGCTCGACATGTGTTGATGTCGAGACCAGGATCCAAACCAAAATCTTGAGATGAGGAATCGCACCCAGCATCCAGGTAGCAGCTACACCGGGAAAAACATCGATAATGGAAGATAAAAAAGTGAAAATAACAAACAGAAATTAAAAACGGAGTCATACTTACGTTTTATATTCCATTTCTCAGGAAATGGCATGCTCTCAGCTGGAATTAGGTTTGTGGTCCTCACTCGGACGGACTGGCCCATCCAACCCTAGTCTTTGTCTTTGTCTATGATCGAGATGAGCGCCTTGGTGGCCCGATTTTGGAGCTTTATTAGCCTACCTCAATAAATTCAAGGGCTATACAATCTTATGAGATGATCAAGGGTGAAAGGAAGCCCGTCGATTTTGCTCACAAAGAAGCGGAGCAGTATCACGATCCTCCAGAAAGAGGGGTGAATTTGGTCGAGGGTCACTTGGTACTTCTTGCAGAAGTATATGATGACTGGATCGAGGGAACCCAACGTGAAAGGGTAAGTGTAAACACTCAAGAACCCTTCCACGTGGGTGGTGATCGCTTCTTCTGGGGCCGGTATCACGACCTCTTTGTCTTCAACTATTCTTGAATTATATTCAATAGCAACTATGCTAAATAATAACATCAGACAAAAATAGTCCTCTTCTAACTCTCTACTATTATATTGGGCGTCAGCCTCTAAATGACCAAGCACAATATTAGTACTTCCAATATCTTAATTTACGTGACACTATTGAGATTTCAAGAGTTTAATTTTTTTTAATTTGAAAATTTATAATCTTTTTTCGGGATCTCCAGGTCGCCCAACCAGGAAAAGTCCTCCAATGTGGACATGTCCATACTATCAAAAAAGGAGTTAAGAGTGTCATCTGAACCCCGCACTTCCTTACTTGATTTTAGTTTTCCCTCTTAGGCTTCCTCGAGCATGAACTCGGTATAGGAAGGTCTTTCTATAATGTTTATGACATTGGTCGCCTCCTTAGGAACGAGAGTGGCTCCCTGGGAGGTCAAAACCTCCATCTCCTCCTCAGGTTCCTGAGCCTGAAGGGGATCACCCTCGTTCCCCCTTTGTCGGTCGCCGCCTGCTCCCCGGTGCCCTGGACTTGGTATTTTTATTGGGCGGGCTCGAATGGTTGCCTTTTTCTTCCGCTTCCCCTCAGGATCCGGGGAACCCAAGGACTTTATATTTTTCTTATTCTCCTCCTTCGCGGCAGCCCCGAGCAGTCACGAAATGGAAGGCTCAGCAGGAAAAGACGGATCATCGTCCTCGTAGAGCGACCTAAGTTTAGTGGTCTTAGGTAGACCTGCAAGAAAAAGGGAGAAGTTAAAAATATGTAAGTTAAAAGTGTGATGGTAATAATTTTGAGAAAGAACCTATCCATGAGAACGGGCCTCCCATTTTCCCTTCGAGAGCTTGCACCATCTACTAACAAATCCCCTCGATCCACTCCTTGAATCGGGGGATAGCATCTGGAACTCAAGAAACAGTTGCACGACCACAAGCTCAAGCAATGAGAAAAAGATATAGAAGGGGAGAAATACCCAATAAAGACAGTACTTACAGGATGCATTCCCCTCCTTAAGAAACGACAGAAACTCGGGGGGAATCAGGTTTTCGATCTTCACCTGAATGAACCGCCCCTGCCAACCTCGATCTCAGTACTCGTCAATTCTCGAGAAAGGAGCCTTTCTTGCTAGAAGGACGAGCTTGATCAGTCCCTATCAAAAGATTCGGGGATTGTATAAATGGAGTAAGTGTTCGAGGGTGAACCGGTGAGACTCGGTGTTGTTTATGAAGTAGCACAAGAGGAACATGATCCTCTAGAAGGATGGGTGCATTTTCCCAAGGAACACCTCGCATCTCTTACAGAAAGCAAGAACTACGAGATCCACATGGGCGAGTGTGAAGGGGTAAGTGTAAACACTAAGATACCCCTTCACATGAGCGGTTATATCATCGTCAGGACCAAGGACAACCACGTCTTTACCCTTCCACTTACAGTCCGCTCGGACTATGGGTAAAGTTTCTTCGATGATAGAGCAGATGTATCTCGATGCTTCCTCACCTCAGTCTTGTTAGCTAGAGGCCTTCTCGACCTTGAAGTCACCCCTAATAGAGCAACCCCCGAGTTTGAAGCTTTTCATGGTGGGCTCAGGAGCCACCTTGGTAGAAACCACCTCGGCATCTGCGGCTAGGTAGGAAGAAGAAGGGTCAGCCTAGTGAGGAACTGACTTGGAAGTTTTAGCCATCTTTATCTGGGAAAATATGAAGATTCGAAGAAAAAGTACGAAGGTTTGAAGGAAAAAGTATGAAGGTTTGAAGAAAAGAGTATCAAAGTTTGAAGGTGGGATGAAGATGTGAAAATCTAGGTTAGAAATCTAAGAACAAGTATGAAGATTTGAAGATCAGAGATGAAGATAAGAAGAGTTGAAAAGCTTGAAATCCGCTAGAAAAATTGAAGGTAAAAGCTAGGATTGGAAGTGAAAGAAGTACTAAAGGTTGAAGATTTTATAGGGGGAAATGCAATCAAGATGCGACATTTCACATTCGAGGACAACCAGCCGACGAACGACACGTGTCCAAAGTCAGAACGATGCGACTTATGGGACATTTCGGTTTACCAGTCACCTCGGTTATAATGTATGAAGGAAGGAATCGGGGTTCATCTACCGTTTCCATCGTTTCGGCAAAACTACTCTCTGGGAAACGAGGGGACTATCTTTACACTGGTGAAATCGGGGTTAACGCACACACCGATTTCCCGGTAGATAAAATAAAGTAAGATTATGAATATATGAGACCGAAATCAAAGCTGGAAACTCTTTGTACCGAAGCCTGAGTAGAGAGCTCGCCATCGGACTTGATAAAATGACGGACCCCGGGCCTGGGACAAGTTCTGAGAATTTGGGAAGTGCAATGAACGGTTATATGCGACAGATAGAGAGGCCGTGATATCCGAAACCAACAGGATATCACATCCCCTCTAATTGTCGCTCAATGGTGGTTACGGATCAGTAATTGACGAGAGGGGAGACTTTTACCTTTTTAGACTTGTACTAGAGGTGAAACTCTCTTACTGTATAAAGGGGAAATTTTTCTTTAATAAAACGCATTGTAACAAGAAAACCAAGGCAGTACAAGTTCATTTTTTTGTTTTCTAGCTATTGCAATGTTCTTATTTGTAGTTGTTCTTCATACACAATTGGCTTCGTATTAAGGGTCGGGTCGAGGGCAAAACCATTGTTCAGCTTAAATCTGAGCTCGACCTTAACGTCACAACTGATTTGGTTATTCATTTTATCTTTAATTCGTTTATCTAACATTCTTGATTATTTGTGTTGAATCAATCCACATATCCTTAAAACCGCGTATAAATTTAATTGTTATCTTTTTTTAAGGGTAAACATATTTAAAAGTTATATACAAAATACTATTAAATTATAATAATTAATAATTTTAAATATTTAAAAAATATAAAAACTTCTTTAAGTCTTTAAATTCGAACATGCCACGTAATTTTGGACTAAGGGAGTAGATATGTTGCCTCATAGGAAGCATTGGCTCTTAGGAGGAGTCTGAAACAAAAATGTGGTTCTTTTGGACTCAAACGACGAAATGTGTGGAAAAAATAGATAGTGACCAAAATATGTATACACCTGAATCTGTAAAGACAGGAGGTATAGCGCCTTTTATTACGGCGATATACATATTTTGTGGGCCCACAATAACTCTTCTGCGCTTAATTGACATAACAATAATTCAAATGGGTATAACGCTCTTATTTGAGGCGCTATACCTCAAAAATTTTATCCCCCCCCCCCGATTGGGCATTGCCTTATTTAAAGACGTTAAGAATTTTGTAAAAATCCATTCAGAAATATTCTCAAGTCTTGTGAAATTTTTCTTCATTAAGTTGTTTTACATTTTGTCATAATGTCTGAAGAGCGAAGAATTAGGGTTTCATTATATTGGGGGGAGGGGGGTGAGGTTGTGGTGGCGAATAACTCAGTAAGCTATAGTTTATCTCCACAGTGTCATGTTAAGTTGCCACTTACAATGGAGTAGGATAGATTGGTATCGTTTTATGTAAAAAAAATGTGTGTGAGCAAACGTTCGGTGAACCTTAAAGTAACCGAAAGATATCCGTATTCTGTCACTCCGCAAGGGGTTTCTTGTTATGCTGAGTTTAACATCATGGATGATGAAACTCTGAGAGAATTTTTGAGGACTCCGGATGAATACCGGGAATTTCTTGTGATAAAAATGTTGGAAATGTACGTCAAGGTTGAAGATGTTCGCAATAATGAGGTTGCACAAAACAGGGATATCCCTTAGTCATCGGGTGGTTATTTTGGAGCAGTTTTAGCCGAACAGGTCCCGGATGAAAGAGTTTGGCCTGATCTAAACTTATCTCCACGGGCGAATGAGGAGCGAGGAAATAATTTCTCTCATACTTTACATAATCTGCAAGACGAGTGGTAAACTTCAATTTTCCTTTGTGTTACGATGTTTATTTTTGCTGTATTGAATTTGTATTAACACTTATATATTCCACAGATGGTACCGACCAGATATGAATTTTACAAGTTATGAACCAACGCCCAATTAGAATATGCGTAGTTCTGGTGCGTTGGATCATGGTTGTCCATCCGGGAGTTATCACCAACAGGATAATGTCCATCATAGGACGTCAACACATTACGATTTGTAAGTGAAGTGATATAGCTATATGTAAAGTATTTATCAATTTGAGTAACTCATTATTTTGTTGGTTGTGCAGTGAAAAGGAGCAACTTAAACGTTTTGTCCTGACTCAATTGCCTAAAGACAACATATTTAATCGGGATCTGGCAGATGCACAGAGTTAGGAAGAGAACAATGATTATGACAATAATGCCGATGAGTCCGGAGATGACACACCCTTCCCTGATGAGCGTGGTGATGATGAGGAAGAGAATGATGGACTTGATTTGACTAGGGAGCATGCCCCAACCCCTTTTTAGACCAAGAGTGTACGAGTCCCACGTGCCATTTCATTCAAGAGATATTCCCTACCTTGATCATTTGCCAAGCATGCCGGATGTGGATGCCCTTACAAGGGATAATGACGAAATTCGAACAATAATGTGGGATGAGTCTAGACCAACGGTGCTATCAAAGGGCATGCTTTTTCCTGATAAAGCGCGCCTAAGCGAGGCGGTGAAAATGTACATCATAAAAGAGTGTCATGAGATGACGATATAGAAGTCATCTCCGGATGTATACAAGGTTGTTTGCCGTAGATGGTTTACAAGTTGTAATTGGATGCTGCGTGCGAAGAAGAAGAAAAAAAATATGTGGAAAATGGGTAAATATATTGGCACCCACAATTGTGAAATGGACATTCAGTGAGAATCACTTCAACTTGGATGTTGACTTGATTTCTCTTGTCTTGATTCCACACATTGAAGCGTCCATAAGATACAAAATCAAAGAGTGTATTACATCTGTCCACTAGGAATATGGGTGCACCACTACCAAAAGAAAGGCATTTCTCGGGCGCGAACGTGTGTTTGAAATTGTTATGGTAACTGGGATAGGTCATTCTCTACCCAGGTACATGGACGTATTGCAACACTTTAACCCCGAAACTGTTGTTGAATGGAAGCTTGAGCGAAGTCCGGGAATAACAGAATATATATTCAAATACGTGTTCTGGGTATTTAAACCAGCAATTGATGATTTTGTGCATTGGCGGTCGGTAATATCCATAGACGGCACTCATGTCTATGGAAAGTATGATATTAAGTTGTTGATAACCGTTGCAGTAGATGCTAATGGAAGTGTATTTCCCTTAGCTTTTTCTATTTGTGCCAATGAAAGCCAAGAGACGTGGACACTATTTTTGAACCACTTGAAAGAGCACGTTGTCAAACAGCGTTCGGGTATTTGTCTAATATCTGATCGGCATGGTGGTATTATAAGTTCTATGGAGAATTTTCCTGCATGGCAAGAAACAATTACTGTGTGAGGCACCTGAAGGCCAATTTCCAGAAGGCATATCCCAACAAGGATTTGCATGATTTAATGTGGATGGTTGCAACAAAACACCAAAAGTGTAAATTCAGGAGGCGCATGGAATCTATCAGGTAGGAAGACGAGAGAGCCTATCTTTGGTTGATGCGATATCAACCTGCCAAGTGGACTTTGCATGCGGATGGTGGTAGGATTGCCTGTCACTGCCATGGTTCTGATGTCATTCAAGCAGATGACAAAGAGTTTTATTGAAAGGGCTAGAGGTGAATCGTCATTGATAGAAATGGGTGTTGAATTTATGCCAATACCAATGAAACGATTAGAGAAATACAGGCGGCGAGCACATTGGCATTCATATTTACAGTATTGCCACGAGCGAAATATTTTTGAAGTTCGCATCTTTATCCATCAAAACTAGGGGAATAATATACACACCATAAATGAATCCAGAATGTTATGCTCTTGTGGAAATGGTCCATCTACAACATGTCGTGCTCACATGCCATCAAGTGCTTTCAACATACAGGTTTAGGGCCAACCAAGTACGTTGATAAAGAATATACTGTTCTGCATACTTAAACACCTATAGTAGGCAGTTGCAGCTAGTGGGTGCTGAGCATTATTGGCCGCCGGAACCATTTAAAATGGTGTGTAACAATCCGTATATGGAAACAAATGGATATTGATGATACTGTTTATGCGCGCAAATGTGGCATATGTTCGCAAACAGAACACGACCTTCGTAAATGTCCTTCAGCTGGTTTGGGTGGCGGTGGTAATCCAACTCCTGGTGGAAGTTCATCTAATGTGCCAAACTATCAAGGATACACATAGTGTTTTGTTTCCATAATGTGGCTGTAATAAGTGTATGTACTTGCTTATCTTGTAGAATGTATGAAATAAAATTATGTTTCTATTGTTGTTAAATCTTATTTATATTTAACATCAAGGATACACATAGTGTTTTGTTTCCGTAATATGGCTGTAATAAGTGTATGTACTTGTTTATCTTGTAGAATGTATGAAATAAAATTATGTTTCTATTGTTGTTAAATCTTATTTATATTTAACATTAATACTTCAGTACAACAATCTAACATAAACCTTTTTTTTTTAAAATTATCTTGTTGACCTGAAAAAGTTGCTCGTCTGCAAAAGCTATCTTTTGGAAAAGCCGTATTGTACCCGAAAGAATCTTTAACACGCGAATCATAGCGGGGTAAAATACCTACGTTATATGTGTTGTCTTGTCGACCTGAAAATTTGCTCGCCTGCAAAAGCTATTTTAAGAAAAATTTGTATTGTACCTGAAAGAATCTTTAACACGCGAAGCATAACGCGGTGAAATACTATGTAATGTGTGTTGTTTTGTCGACATGAAAAGATGCTTGCCTGCAAAAGCTATCTTCCAAAAAATACGTATTGTACCCGAAAGAATCTTTAACACGGGAAGCATAGCATGGTGAGATACTATGTTATGTATGTTGGCTTGTCGACCTGAAAATTTGTTCGCCTGCAAAAGCTATCTTTTGGAAAAGCTATATTATACCCGAAAGAATCTTTAACACGTGAAGCATAGCGCAGTGAAATACTACGTTATGTGGTTTGTCTTGCCTATAAATAACCATCATATTTTAGTTATTATCTGCGTTTAACCAAAACAAATAGCAAAACTTTCCATATTTTTTTCATTTTTCTTGCATTAACAAATGTCTGGACGCAATGACCAACCAAGGTGCTATTGTGGCAAACGTGTGAATATGAAGGCGAGTTGGTCTGACGGTAATGTTGGGCGCAGATACTGGATAAGTCTATACAGGTTTGGAGGCAATGACGGAAATAATTGTATGTTTGAGGAATGGTATGAGGAACTTATTAACCAGGAATACTACAAATCATGTTTGCAATATGTTTGGAATATGAAAGGTGAATACCAATGCCGTGAGTCTGAAATGCAACAAGAAATTGCGGCACTGCAGGAGAAACTAAAAGAGCGGAAGAAGAAAAAAATAAAATGGAAGAGAACTTTAAGTGGTTGGAGCAGAGAATAATAGGCGGTAGTGACTAAACAAACACATGTATGTGTTGAGTGTTCTTTATATTTTTCGTGTCATGTATTTTCATAGTTGTACTGAATTTAAATTATGTTAAGTTGCTATATCTGTGTTTGTGTTGTAGTATTAAAATAACGAAGAACCGGAGAAATAAAAACATAATGTGCATATAATGCAAACAATAAAAATTATTGCTATTATTTACTGAATGTCATATGTACATAAAATGCAAAAAAAATCAATGCGTCCCACATCATTTGTGCTTCAATGCAACCATTGTCCTGAGGCGCATCCCATCCCGCCCGGCTACTCTATGAGGATTATCCTCGTCACATCGCCTCTTTATCGGAGGATGCGCTGCAGCATGATCGTCAGTAGGGCTGGCAGGCTCGGTAGAAGGGTCGTCTGTCCAATTGTAGCCTACAAAATAATAAGATATTTCAGTATATGAAAATATATCTTTGTAATGTACGTGTTAAGTCACAAAAATTTAAATTGTCTTACCATGGTCTCGTCGGGCTCCTGACATAATCATTCATCGCAACCAGGTTAGTATCGCACAAAGCGGCCTCCGTGACGGGCAATGATGAAGCCTTAATAAAAAAAATATAAAGATATTTATGGCTAATCAATGAGATAAAATCAAATTTAAATTTAATAGTAATACAAACATGCCTTCGCTTGTGAAAGATCCCCAGCATCCCTTGAGATGATCCATAACTTAGCCGGGTCCCACTATACACATCTCGTGTCGGCCGATCATCAGCAACGGTCGATGGCCCTTAAGGATCAGGAAAATACTGATCCCAATCCTCTCGTGTAATGCCCGTGCCCATGATCAACAATGGATCTGACGTGGTCACCTGCGAAGTCCCTGGAGTGAGCTGAAGCTGAAGGCTGAATGACAGGATGCTGCTGTGAGGGTAGTCTGGCTCATGGAGGTCACCCGACTGATCAACTCCAACATCCTCAACATGTGCCTCCGCTCTCCTTGTTGGGGACCACCTCCTCGCCGACCCCCACGACCTCGTGAGACACATCTAGCTCGTGTGACACCCCTACCTCGTGGGGCACACCTGCCACGTCGACCACGCTCTGACGCCACTGGTACCTCACAACTGTACTGCTCTGGCGCCACATAATCAGCCGCGCATCCTAAGAGATCATCATCTCGAGCTCGCCCCAATGTATGGAAAGCCCGATTGGTAACCTGCCGGCCATACTCGTGCAAAACGGCTGCTCCCTCTCCGATATACCGTTGCATCTGTAGTCCCAACTGGTGGAACCGATGTAGGCCAATAGCCTGCAAAACATGTAAAATATAAATTAATAAGTGAGTATACCAAATAACATACCAGTGCCTCGTGCCTCTCAGGGTATGGAACGTACCGACCACCAGCGCAATAAATGAGATTCCCGACGAAAAGTCGAGTAACGCTGCGGTACCATCCCATCGCCGGTCCCAAGTATCGATCTGCGCCTCTAGCCATGTCATGTATGTCTGGTCCACCCTGGAACGATCATCCTGCTGGTAATTAATGATATGCCAGGCGGGCGGTGGCGGTATAAGCTGCGGGCGGCCAAACTGGAAAAGTACCCGCTCGGTGGCATGATGATCCACAATATCAAGGCACATCAACGAGACTAAAGACCTCCAAATAAGTCGGTCGACCGAGCAATAATCGGGCTAGCCAGCTATCAGCTCGTCGCTGTATGGCCTCCAAATGAACTATTAAGTAACAACAGAAAACGTGAGTATACGCAACACATATGAAGACAGGCCAAGTAAACTTAGGTATAAATTTACCTGTGTGATCTCCAACAAATCCCTACTCAAGGGGAGATTATGTCGAGCCTCGTACTCTCGTCCATATCCTCCCCTATCAACACACCTCCTAGCTAGAGGGAGAAATGGAGGTGGTGCACCCAGAGCTAAGGGTGGTAGAGGTATCTGCAATTGCAAGAATTGCTCCTAAGCCTAAACCTACTATACAAAGTGGACGTAAAATTTAAGGTATATTTTTATGAATAGAGTATTCTAATATGTTTTCACCTGTAGCAGCGGAAAAAATCCAGCAACGTCATGCTGGGTGCCCATGCTCGCTCCGCACATCTGCCTGTACAAGTAGCCGAGAACAGCAGCAACCCAGCTGTACTGAGGTAAATCATCTAGCCGCTCAAGATGATGAAGAAATCTCAAGCTGACTAGGTTCCCCAAAGTGTTCGGGAACAAAACCCCTCCAAACATAATGAGCAACAACAACCTCGTCTACCGATGAATATGAAGCTTCGGTGTATCGTCTGTGATGTCACGGTGCAATGCCTCCAAATAGTGCCGGACGGGCGTCAACTGCAGACGATTGGCCCAAACCAGTGCAGTCTCCTCCGGTAGCTGGAAACCGGTGAGCCGCTGCAGCATCTCCAAGTACTGCAAACCCGTATACTCTCTAATGGCATGCGCAGAGCAACAAGGTGTCCATCAACGGGCAACCCATACAAGACCTCCACGTCCTGCAGCATGATAGTGGCCTCGCCAATGGGCAAATGGAATGTGTGCGTCTCCGGTCACCACCACTCTATTAGGGCCATGATCAACGACCAATCCAGCTGCAGCCGATCGATCTCCACAATTCTATAAAAGCCCGTATCCTGGAGGCGTCTGACTATACGGGGTTGGAGAGCGTGTCCTTGAGAAAGACCCACATATTGTCTACTCTCCTGGCGCGGAACGTCTGGGCCATTAACTGTCTCTCCCATTGGTGGGACGACCTATGATCGCCCTGTAACAACAGTAGCTCTAGACTGGCAGGTCCGGGATGCAAAGGCGGAACCTCCATGTCGTCTACTGTAAATTAAACAATATTAATTACATTATTTTACTTTAATATGCTAGTTTATTATTTTACATGTTAGTTTTATTATTTTATATGTTTGTTTGTAAATTAAATAATTAATTTTCATAATTATACAAGATTTAATTATTAAATATTCACATATGAGTTCCAGGCTCGATATTTGAGGCCCAGTAGTACCAAGATATCCTGAATTCTTGTGTCCATGATGAGAAAATTTTCTCGATTTATCACTCAACATGTCTGTTATTTTAAATGTTAGTTTATTATTTATATGTTAATTTAATATTGAATATATTAGTTTTATTAATTTATATGTTAGTTTTATTATTATATATTTTTGTTTACGACTCACTTATTTTTTACTATAATAAAATTAAATAATTAATTTTCATAATTATATAAGATTAATTATTAAATATTAACATATGGGTTCCGGGCTTGATATTTGAGGCCCAGTAGCACCAATATATCCTGAATTCTTGTGTTCATGATGCGAAAATTTTCTCGATTTATCACTCGACATGTCTGTTATTTTAAATGTTAGTTTATTATTTATATGTTAGTTTAATATTGTATATGTCAGTTTTATTAATTTATATATTAGTTTTATTATTTTATATGTTAGTTTTATTATTATTATTATTATATATTTTTGTTTATGACTCACTTATTTTTTACTATAATAAAATTAAATAATTAATTTTTATAATTATACAAAATGTAATTATTAAATATTCACATATGTGTTCCGAACTCGATATTTGAGGCCCAATAGCACCAAAATATCTCGAATTCTTGTGTTCATGATGAGAAATTTTCTCAATTTATCACTCAACATGTCTGTTATTTTAAATGTTAGTTTATTATTGATATGTTAGTTTAATATTGTATATCTTAGTTTTATTAATTTATATGTTAGTTTTATTATTTTATATGTTAGTTTTATTATTATATATTTTTGTTTATGACTCTCTTATTTTTTACTATAATAAAATAAAATAATTAATTTTCATAATTATACAATATTTAATTATTAAATATTTACATATGGGTTCCGAGCTCGATATTTGAGGCCCAGTAGCACCAAGGTATCCGAAAAATATTGTTGTTTTCTCTCTTAAGATCGTTGACTAGAATTGGATAGAGTTTGTGTTTGAACTATCAGCTTTTTTGACGTATTTTTAGGTATAATAGATACTTAAATGGTTAATTTCAATAACTACAAAGATACTATGCTAAATGCCACTATATTTTACTACGCTAAAATGGAACTACATTACAAATACAAGCACTACATTAGGCCGCAAGATACCACTATGGGGAACTAAAGTAACAATTTATCTATTTTACTAGTCTTTAAGCAAATAAATAATCTAAACCGGATAAAAATAATCAATAAATTTAATCACAAAATATTCACGAAAATAAATATACCAAAGTAAAAAGTAATTAATTAATATTTTTTTAACAACTAATAATAATTTCTCTATTTTTACTAATTTTTTTAGCACACTAATATCATAGTATGAATAAAAATAACAAAATAGTTAAATCACATAACAATCACAAAATAACATAGAACACATTAAAAATAACTAATATACATTTTTTTATACGAGTTTTAACAAAAATTAAGTCGGAATACCTCGATTTAAGAGTTTTAGTCGTTAATTTGGCGGGGACCGCTGTTTCTTTAATTTTTAATTGGGGGGGGGGAGGGGGTGGGGAATTCTGATTTGGTGGTGAAGGGAAGGGTACGGGTACGGGTACGGGTTTTGATGTAGGTATATCATCGTTTATTAAAACGCTATACTATAGCGCCTTAATAAATGATGCTATACCTGCCCGTCTTTTCAAATTCAAATATAATGCCATTTTAAAGGGTGCTATATCTTAACGGGCAAACGACTATTAAGGTATAACACTCTTTAAAAAAACGTAATACATATTTTGATCCCTATCTTTTTTTTCATATATTTTAATCGTTTGAGTCCAAAAAAATCACATTTTAATTCGACGCTCCCCCTACGAGTCCTTACTTTATAACTCGTTGGCGGTGAAACCGGACAGCTTAAGAGAACATTAGGTACACGTGGAAAAGAATTATAATCATCACAAAATATTAAACTGTAACACAATTTCCCAAAGTGCTACTGCAACTTATCATCATTCATCACGAAATTACCCGCTAAAAGGGAAGTCTATTACTCCAGTGGTTCCTCTTCACTTCGATCGATAACCCTAGATTTTGGATTTGCATTCAGCGATGGATACAGACGTCGAAATGGCTCCCGCCGGTGAAGGATCTACCGCTGCGGCACCTTCGTCAGCGTCTTCTTCTACGAAGAAACCCAAGCGTTTTGAGATAAAGAAGTGGAATGCTGTCGCTTTATGGGCTTGGGGTTCGCTTTTTTTTCTAACTCACTGCATCCCTTATTTCTTTCTTTTGTTTTTGACTTTTATTTGTAGGAATAGTTTGTAGTCTCTATTCCCGATCAACCGGTTTGAAATTAGTGTTTAGCTAACGTGATTCGTGAAATTGCTGATGCAGATATTGTTGTAGATAACTGTGCTATTTGCAGGAACCATATTATGGACCTCTGTGAGTATTTTAAAGATTTTCTTTGGCTTCTCTTTTTACCTAAAAAACGGAAAAGATCGATACTTTAAACTCTATTTATTTATTTATTTATTTATTTGTTCCATTGTGTGAAAATTGCTATCAGGCATCGAATGTCAAGCTAATCAAGCTAGTGCCACTAGCGAGGAGTGCACCGTTGCTTGGGGTATGCTGTTCTCAATTTTCTTTTTTATATTTATTTCTCAGGAATAATTTCAAATATGACACTTGGTGATAACAAGCTGAATTTTTCTCAGTTAAAGGCTGTTTCTATTCGCAAGTTCTTATTAATGGGAACTTGTAAGATGTAGTTGATTGCTTGCTTGCTAGTGGAATTAGGTGTTTTCTCACTTTACTATTCACTTCTTCTATTTTCCCCTTGCATAAAATATCTCTTGCAGTTAATTTTTGATGTTTCCACTATGTGTTTTAGCAATTTCCTGGTTCACTGAATCAATTATTGATGACTTTATATATGAGTGAGGTTTAGTGTTCCGCACAGTGGCGGATGCAGAATTTACGCTAATGGAGTTTAAAAAAATAAAAAATTAAAAGTATTAAAAGAAGTTGTGGCCAGTCGGAATTGAACCAGTGACCTTACTAAAGTTTTGAACCCCCTTGACCACTAAGCTATACTTTTGGGATTTGTCAAGGGGATTCAAAGTATAATATATAGAACTACAAGCAGGACTTTGCCTTATTTGTACAATGTAATTTTTCAGCGAAAGGGGTTCGGGTGAACCCCCTTCTGGCCCCCTAAATCCGCCCCTGGTTCCGCATTCCAAAACCATACCAGACAGGGGCTTGTATATATTACCTTGTGCCTTGAGATACATCTATTCCATATTGGTAATCATTGGCAAGGGATGAACTATGCCATGGTGAAAGATGCTTATAGCTTATGTTTTGTGAATTTGTGTCCTTATGTATCTATTTTGTGTGTGTGTCAAAGCACATGACTAGATGAGTATATTTTAATGGCATATAACGAACTTGATATCATCGCATTAGGCATATCGTTTCGACCATTACATTTATTGTTACAGAGTGATGTCTCCATAGTCCTCAAAGCCTTTGGCCAAGTCTTTCAATTGTGTCCTAGATCATTTAGTCTAATCTTTTTGTCCTACACTATGACATATTTGTTTAAGGTGTGTGCAGTCACAAGGAGTAGAATTCCAGATGTCATGTGAGAGGCAAGTGAGACTTTTGTGAGAGGATTAAAAAGCCAATGAGGAAGGTCTATGCAAAACTCTTTATATTCCTCCTCGATCCATCAGCCTTCTCCCTGTTTCAACCAGAGGAGTGAACCTGCTTCTCTCTCTACTTTGCTTTTATTCAATGAAACTTTTTAACACCTTATCACCTTTTGCTGCTACACCAGACATAATTTTTCCCTTTTTTCCTTGTCTCTGATCCTTCTTTCTTTTACCCTTCTCTATATCCTGACAAGGCATCTCTTTGATGAGAATCGTCGTGTCCTGTAACTCTCTTCCTATCTTCTACCATATCTTTAAGTAAACATTACTCTTCCCCCTCCCTTTATAGATGAAAGCTTCAAACATCAATGAAAAGCCAAAATGACCATCACAAGATGAAGCTCTATGCTCAAACTCATGCACCAAAATCCAACTTGAATAAAAGCACCAACACACTAAATCAAACTTCTAACCCCAATGTTATGCTAAGATAATAGTACCATCTCAAAAAAAAAAAATATTATGCTAAGATATTTAATAAAGTAGACAGAAAAGTGGAAAGCTTTTTTTTTTTTTTCCTTTGGGTGGTGTATGTTGGTATGGAGTTGTTTTTTCCGCGGACAGGGTGGGGAGAGGAGAACTGTATACTGGAGGTTGGGCGGACTGCGCCGGGTTGAGGGTGGCTTTTGTCCCAATTTCGGGTGGGTTCCAATTAGCTTTTGCTCTGCCGTGCTTCTTTTCGTTCAGCATTTCTCTCTTTTCTTTTCTCCTTCATCCTTTTGGGTTTATAAGCCAGTTACCTTTGTTCCATTATTACCATTTTACCTTGAACCCACTATGGAGACTCATGAGCAGCAAAACGACTAGCTCCAATTTGGATGCATAAATTGCATGGAGAATAAAACACAATAGGTGAAACTAGCACTAAATGAACTTTTGGAATGAAATAAGCACAATTTGGTTACTTTGCATCGGTATTGTCAAAGGCGCGCTTAAGCCCTGAAGCGAGACTCAAAACACGTTGAGCGCTTCGCCTCGCTTTGTGGGCGCTTTAGTGTCACATCAAGGCTCTAAGGCATACTTTTCTTTGCCAATGAATATAATCTTGAAAAGGCGATATTAAACAATTGATATTTTGCTTTGTTGTAATTTTTTTTCAATTACTTTGTCCATATATTTGTTATTCCTGCTTATAATTATTAGTTTTACTACATATACATATTTTTTACTTTTTCACCAATTGCGCCTTTTTTCATTAAAGCCCACGCTTTAGTTGCGCTTAAAGCCCCAACGGACCTTAGAGCTTTCTTGCGCTTTTCGCCTTTGATAACACTGCTCTGAATATTCAGAGCATGCATTCATAATTTGCTTTCCCAAACTTACATTGTTTTCACAATTGCATGGAAAAATATAAAGAACATATCATTCGTTCTTGTTGGTTCTTTCTCCAGGAGTTGAGCATCATGACTGCCTAACGTGCGGGATAAATCTCGCGGGGGGGGGGGGGGGGGGGGGGGGGGGGGGGGGATCATTTATCTATAGCTTATTTTCACAAAATTGCTTCTTCACTTTGAATTTTCTCTTCAAAGTGTAGTTGCAAATTTAGCATTTAGGTCTGCAATTGATATCCAACAAGTCAATTTGGGGGATTTTGTTCCATGAAAGTAAACATTTTGTACAATTGACTAGTATTTGGACTGTTGCTTGCAAGGATTGTGAGGTAGGGAGCTGATGGGGTGATTTTGATTTAGAGAGAGGTTCTCCAACAAGAATGCTACTAGTTGTTGGGTCAATTCTTGAAACCGAAGGAGCAACTGGTTCTATTTCTTGTTGAAGTGCTTCGTCTTTCTTATTGTCCTGTTTCTATAGATTCCATGTTTTTATAGTAGAGCATACTTCAAGCAAAAGCAAAACCACAATGTTGGAACCATTTCTTAAATAGAACAATGTGTGTTTTTATATATTATCCTGTTACCTTTTGAAATAAAAGGACATGTTAGAGCAATGCTGAAGCAAAATCACAAGACATCGGAACATGTGAATAGTCTGTGATGTACAGCAGTGTGATATAGATTAAGTGAATAAGCTCCCTTTGCTCATTTTGATCAAGTATGTGAAGTCATCTTGGTTTAACTTTCATGCTTATTATCACGTGCGCCTCTTCAAACCATGTTTATTGGTTCTACAAATTCTCTTGGTTTCACTTGCATATTTATTATTACACGTGCCTCCTCAAATCCCTGAGCAGAGGGTCTATTGGAAACAACCTCTCTATTCTCACAAGGTAGGGAGTAAGGTCTGCGTACACACTACCCTCCCCAGACCCTACGGTGTGGTTTGTTGTTGCCTCCTCAAATCATGTTTATTGGTTTGATACCATACTGTGGTTTGCTTGGTATGTGAGTCCTTACGTGCAGTAATTCAATCTTTTATATTATCTGTTAAGTTAGATGTAATTCTAGTTTACTGCATTTTTTCATCTGCTTCTCCCTCTTTTATGCACCCATGTTAGCGCTGTATGCATTTTTGTTTTTGTTTCTCCTCTTACCTTCCTGATGTTTTATTGAGGGGTAAGGGGGGTCTTTAGATTTATTTCCATAACTAGTATTTGTTCTTTCTATTGGTCAGTGTTTTTTTCTCTGAATTATATTGTTGTGCTATAGAAGTATCTTGATTGAGATTCCCGCAGGTGTTTGTAACCATGCCTTCCATTTCCACTGCATCAGTCGATGGCTCAAAACCCGTCAAGTGTGTCCATTAGGTATTATCATCGGATTTTTCTTTTCTAGTGGGGTTGCAAACTTCTCGTAATGTTTGAAATTATTTTTAACTTTGCAGATAACAGTGAGTGGGAATTTCAGAAGTATGGTCACTAGAGGATTCATTAGATTGCAGCAAGGGGAGATCATGCTATTGCATCTATATTACATGACTCCTAACGTAGTGGGACCTGGAAACTCATATTTCAAGTGCTTTTTCGTTTGTGACGCTACAAATGAGACTGATTTCTATTAGAATAGGATTTTGTTGGAATTGGTATTCAATTGTACATATCATGCGATTTTTGAACCGTTCCGTTATTATTCTATTGCAAAATTTCAGCCTGTATTGCTGTTGATTATGTTGTTTTAGTAAGCCTCATTGATGACAAATACGTAAACACTAAAATACTAGTTCAAAGTTATCCAAATTTTGTGCTCTATGTAGAACTTAAAAGTTTGTAATATTTCAGCTTGTCACTACAAATTTGGGTTTGAACTATGTACCTCAGTTACTCGTCACTCTTCGATTGTATGTCCCTATTGGCTATGACGGATGTTAGACTATGGTTTTGGAAATTTGTCAAATATAAAGACACATATTGCTGATTTACTTATTTGAACCACCAGGCTTCTTTTCAATTACTGTGAAACAACTGGGTGTACTTCATTCATATGTACATCAATCTGAACATCCGAAAGGAGAAAATAGGTAAAGAAAGTGAAATTAAAGGCAATATCAAGTTGGACAAATTCGATGGTCCTCTAGCAACATTTCGTCTTTCAATTTGTCATCATCCCAGTTTATTGGTCCATGCAATAAAGAACAATCATCCAATACTCAAATGGATGCCGCAGAATAGTGACGCCAACGCACTGCAATTGGGCTTCTCACATTGTGAATTCCATCACTCCACTCAACTGACCCAAATGCAGATTCAACCCCCTTCTCCAAATTACCACTGCTTTTACTCTTGAAGCTAATCTCATACGACAAGCTTTGCTTTTCCTCGCTGAACACAAGCTTCGACGGCGACACACTCACCTCCACAGACGGAGGCGCGTTCACCTTCACTTCATACACTGCATCTGTATTTTTCCCTACATTCTTCACCAGCCGCTTGTATTTAACCACGCCGTTACTCTCACCGGTATAAACAACAGAGAACGACGGGTAATTCAGGTTTCCTGGAGTAGCCAAATTCTGTTCACTGCAATTCACTCGAGAGGAATCTCTCACGAACACGGCGACATCGTCGCCGTCATAGCCAATGGAGCATAGGAAATTCACGTAATCGCTAGTCTCGATATCGTAAACCAAACCAGGATCCAATGCTCTGTTCGGATCTACATGCCCAGATCCATGAACGAAAGGAGTAGATTCTTGGCCAGTGGCAAGATCTGTAAATACTTTACCGGAGTTGTCCAAATTGTAAGCTGTTGTCATGAGTGCTGACTTTACCGCTGCTGGGGTCCACTTAGGGTGGGCCCTTTTAAGTAAAGCAGCTAATCCACTAACGTGAGGGCACGACATGGAAGTCCCAGAAATAATATTAAATTCCACTCTTCTCGTGTCAATATCAAAATCGGTCGGTCCAACAGATCCGGTCCAACCGGCCAAAATGTTAACTCCAGGTGCAATAACATCCGGTTTGAGAATCTCCGGCGTCAAATGATTCGGTCCCCTGCTAGAGAACGCCGCTACACGTGGCGCCGCCGGTGATTTTCCGATCACGGTTCCTCTGAACACGATCGTCGCCGTCGGTGAAGGATCAGACTTTACGTAGTGTCTTATTTTGTCTCCTGCTTTTTGACCTACCATAGTCGCCGGGAGAAGATGTGCATCGGCGACGAGTTCTTCTCCAGAGTCAGCCAAATTAGCAAGTATCATCCCTACTCCGCCCGCCTGCTTCACTGCACTGCCCTTTTCAACTCTAGCGTTGCCTCCCCTATCGCACAAAACAATTTTTCCGACGACCTTTTTAGTGTCTAGCTTTCCTGGATAACAGTACTTGCTGCCACAGTCGCCGGAATAAATCACAGGCAATTTGGCATCGGTCAATGGATCGCCGGAGTACAATGAAACGCCACCAAATATTTTATTATCTCCTAGAATAACATCTGCAGGGAACTCTCGATCTATTGTTGAAGCACCAACGGTGAGAATCCACGGGGCAATATTTACTGCCGTGTAAGCGCCAGGACCAGAGTTTCCAGCTGAACATGAGACGAGGACGCCATGTTCGGATGCACCAAAAGCTCCAATTGCAATAGAATCATGGAGATAATGTGGAGCATAACCGTTAGCCCCAACGGAAAGTGAAATCACATGCACACCATCATCAACAGATTGATCCATGGCAGCCAATATATCAGAATTAAAACAACCATTTTTCCAGCAAACCTTGTAAGCAGCTATTCTTGCTTTTATAGCCATACCTCTAGCTTCACCTTTGGCATATTGATAAAAGCTAGCATTTGCCACTACAGAACCAGCTGCAGTTGATGCTGTGTGTGTTCCATGTCCTTCAGTATCTCTTGGCGATTTCGATTCTTTTGATTCATCCATTGGGCCATGTGAAGCTTCATAACCTTTGTAAAACATTTGAGCACCTATGATTTTTTTATTACATGAGGTTTCAGGAAAATCCGGTCCAGTAACGCACTTCCCTTTCCAACTTGAAGGAACAGGAGAGAGATCCTCGTCGGAAAAACTCGGTCTTTCCGGCCATATACCCGTGTCCAGAACTCCGATGATGACGTCATCGGCGTATTCGGAGTTGGGCCAAAGGCCGAAGGAGTCAGCAAGGCCTAAGAAGGTAGGGGTATGGGTGGTGTGGAGGTGGCGTACTTCGTCGGGAAGGACAGAGATTACGCCGGGAATACGGCGGAGTTGATCCGCCTGCGCGGCAGTGAGGCGGGCGGAGAATCCCACGGCAGTGTGTTCATAGGTGTAGAGGATTTTAGAAGGGTGTTGAGAAACGGATCGGATGATGGAGGAGTACCAATGATGGTGGGTGGTGAAAACACGGGGCTTATCGAATTTGGAAACGTGAATGATGAAAGTTTCATGACCGTCGGATTGGACGGAAATGGTCACCGAAGTGAGGCAGAAGGAGATAATAATGAATAAGAATGAAAGAGTGGAAGTTGACGCCATTCTAGACGGTCTGTCGGAGGAAACTAGTTTTCTGGTTAATACAGGAAACAGGAAAAGAAGAAACAAATTGGGTGGGCCTTATTGGGCCACGTTGAAGATACTGATTGATTCACTTCCATTCAATTTGGGATACCCAGCCAGATATATTTATAGTAATGGATAAATGATGTGGTAAAGACTACAGTAATAAGAGTAGCTAAATTGGAACAGAAGAATTAACCTAAAAACAGCTCACTCAATTACTTAAATTAAAAATAATCCATTAATATATAATATATATAATATATGAATAACCATGTATAATCTATGTATACCGTCTTAGAAAATATAAACATTAAAACCCAGTGACTACTCAGACCTCTCTAAGGGTAGTTTGGTTGGGAAACAAATTATTTCGAGATTAGTTATTCGAAGATTGTTATCCCACCCTCTATGCAATAATTCCGGAATAATTAATTCTCAAATTAGTTATATCGTAATTTTATCTCAACTAAACATGGGATAAACTCATCTCAAATTTAATTATGAGATTAATTATCTCTTATACCTCGTACCAATCGAGCCTTAACATTATTGCTTACCCAAGGAGTATATGTTTCTTGCAAGTTGCTTCTATCCTACAAATAATACACGCAACTGGAAAGAAGAAATTTCCATGCCCAGGCAAGAGTATTGACTGTTGAGTGTGACATGATTGTGATAAATAGAGTACGATTGTTCTAAGTGTTACTAGTAACTGTTTTTCTTTTTATCTCCTTAAGTCAACTTCTAAGGAAATTAGAGAAAAAAACATGATTTTTGTGGCTTTGACCGCATAATATGTATCGTTTCAATGTTATTGGATGACACTTTGACAGTATTGTTTATCGTTTCAATGTTATTGGATGACACTTTGACAGTATTGTTTATCCTTAATCATATAACAATTAAATTTGTACGTCATTTTAAGGATATGTAGTTTGATTTAACACAAATAATCAAAAGTATTAGATAAACGAGTAAAAGATAAAATAAACGATCAAACTAGTTGTAATGTTACGACCTAGCCTGAACTTAAATTGAAACAATAACCTCGTCCTCGATTGGACCCTTGGTTCGAGCCCGGTTGTGAATGAAGAACAGAATAGTTAAATAAGAACTTTAGCAATAGTTAAAAGGCAAAGAAATAAACTTGTATTGCTTTGATTTGCGTGTTACAATGCGTGTTACAAAAGAAAAACGTCCCCTTATATAGTAGGAAAGTTCCATCCCTAGTATAAGTCTAAAAAGATAAAAAAAAATCTTCCTTTCTCGTTAGTTACTGATCCATATCTGACATCGAGCAAGATCTGCGCCGTATATCCGGTTGGGTGCGAATATCACGGCCCCCTATCAGACGTGTGTAACCGTTTACAATGTTTCCCTTTGTCTCAGAACTCGTTCTGGGTCCGGGGCGCGTCGCTTTATTGTCACGACCCATTTTCGGAGTCGTGATGGTGCCTATCGTGGAACCAGGCAAGCCACCTATTTTATCTAACTAAATACAATTTTCCATAAAATGCCCCTTTTTAACAAATTCTGAAATCAATAATAATAATAATAATAATAATAATAATAAATCCAATATTTTTGGGAAAACCAGTTTATGAAATTCAAAAGACCAAATGCTACTAATCCCGGATCCAGTGTCACACAGTCATGAGCTGCTAATACTTAATACAATCAAAAGAAAGGTCTAACAGAGTCTGAAAATAAATACGACAGGCAGAAAGGAAAGAGAAGACGAGATCACGGTCGCCAGCTGCTACCTCGTCAACCCTGATGAAACTGCTGTGCTCCCTGACCCGAGCTGAATTTCTCTGTACCTGGATCTGCACACAAGGTGCAGGGGGTAACGTGAGTACACCAACTCAGTAGTAACGAACCAAATTACGGGCTGAGAGGTAGTGACAGACTAAACCTTCGACAATTCAAACAACAATATATAAATTGGACATGACAGTAATATATCAGGAAATAAACACGATGCATCAAGATATGTTTGTAACTCTGCATACTAGCATGGATGCATATAGAACCAAGAATGATGTATACTCAGTAATCATTCTCTCATACAGTGGTCCACTCAATAATAGAATACGGCCTTCCGGCCCAGGGAAGTCCCCGGATATTACATAAACACAAGTGATACAGTCACCAAGTACTGAGGAAAAAAGCCGATCCAGCCCCCACGGAGAAATCCATCTTCGGAACAGAATACTCAGACAAATCCGTGCCCAGGGAAATCCATCCCTCAATATCTGTGCGCTCACTGGGGGTGTATAGACTCCAGAGGGGCTCCTTCCAGCCCAAGCGCTATATCAAGCCAACAAAGGCATGATTTCAGGATCGCTGCGGTGTGAAGTCCGACCTCATAACTATCTCAAAACCAGGCTCCAGGCCTCACTCAGTCAGTACCTTCCAGTCTTACTTAAAATGCTCTAACATATGCAATTCAGCCCAAACCAATGATAATATAGAATACACTAGCAACTTACGAGACTGAGGCATGAAACATATACTATAACAGGACTGAGTACATGAAAACAATAATCACAGATAGAGACAACAATAATCGACCATTCCGGTCTAAACACATCGGTGTGAAGCCTTAACAGTTATACTTAGCATAATTTCTATTTCGTTCAAGGTAATTACCACCTTCACAGTACAATATCAATCTGGGATAACCAATAGACAGTGCCATGGGATGAGCCATGCTACAAATATTCGGTAAACGCCTGCATGCCTGTCACTTGGTAAGTGTGTCACCTTAATTAACAGCAGTTATCAAATAGTTTGGGGTTTCGAACCCTCAGTTTCAAGTTTGGAAGCGTTACTTACCTCAAAACCGGCTAATACAATACTCCGCAATGCCCTTGCCTCTAAATTCGGCCTTCGAGTGCTCCAAATCTACCAACATTCAGACGTATATCATTATAATATGCTAAGGAACAAATCCCAATCGAAATGTATCAAAATACTCAAAAATCCCGAAATTGGTCAAAATTCGACCCCCGGGCTTACGTCCCGAAATTCAGAAATTTTTATACCAAACCGTTCTTCGTCATCTCACGAGTCCGTACACATAAAAAACACTAAATTCGGAGTCCAAATGACCCCTCAAATCACCATTTTAAATATTCTAAATCCCAAGCCCTAATCACCCAATTTATACTGATTTTTTCCTAATTTCCACCATAATTCCGACCTTTAATCACATATAAACGAGTTTAGCGTCCAAAAATTTACCTTGGTGAAGACATATCGAATTCCCTCTTCAAAAACCCTTCAAAAGCTTCAAACCCGGATGAAATCTTGAGAAAGATGGCTAAAATTCGCGAAGGTTGGTTTTTATACCTTTTGTCCAGTGATCTCGCATCTGCGATCACTTACTCGCGCCTGCGGCTTCGCAGGTGCGATGCTCCTTCCGCGCCTGCGACATCGCAGGTGCGACAAATTCCTCGCTCCTGCGAAATCCCCTTACTTAGCCAATTTCCGCACCTGCGGTGCCTCGCCCGCTCCTGTGGGACCACACCTGTGGATGTCCGCAGGTGCGAAAACACTAGTAACAGAACTCAGCAGTGACAAAAATCATTCCAACTCCCCGGTGACCATCCGAAACCATTCCGAGCCCCTCGGGGCCCCAGCCAAACATACTAACACCTCATATAAGATTATTCAAACTTAGTTGCACTCTCAAAACACTAAAAATAACATCAAAACACCAGAATCACATCAAATTCAAGCCTAAGAACTTTGAAATTTCTAAAATCCACCAACGATGCCGAAACTATCCAAAACAACTCCGATTGACCTGAAATTTTGCAGACTTATCCAGAATGACGTTACGAACCTGTTCCAACTGTCAGAATTCTATTCCGGCCCCGATAGCCTATTTTCCACTGCCGACCGGAAATCGCCAAAAACTAACTCTCGCCAATTCAAGCCTAATTCTACACCGGACATCACAAAAATATTCCGAACACACTCCTAAGTCCCAAATCACCTAACGAAGCTATCCGAGCCATAAAATCCGCATTCCGANAACGAAGCTATCCGAGCCATAAAATCCATATTCCGAGGTTGTTCACCAATAAGTCGCGCTCTCACCTGATCCTGAGCCAGAGGCCCCCGAAGGAGCCATCATCATCTTATTTTCCAGATCAAGACAACTATCAGTTGACTTTTTCCTTATAAGGCTATCTTTTAAGGACTAAGTTACTGAATTCTCATTTAACCATTCCGATTTCAAGCCTATCGACTCTAACATATCAATAATAGAATAACCCACCTATGACAAGTTAATAACAACGATTATAATGCATGTTTTACATAACGACGGACCGGGTTGTTACATTTATCATACACGATGATGAGCATATCGTTCACCTTTCGTGGATCTCGATACGAAGGGCTCCCAACCTCGATTTCAATCTCGTGCGTCTGTGCGCTTCTTCCATTTTCTTCACCGGCAAATCGGGGTATGAGTTATCCCCGATTTTACCCATATACAAGTATAGTCAATTTTTTTTAAAGGCAAAATAGCCTTCAGACCACTTAACTTGTACCCGTTTGTCAATCCGCTAGATGAACTGTTGGTCCCAAACGCACACGCAAGTATACGTGGTCGTAGCAAGTAATATAATGTTAAATCGAATGTCGAACCCACAGGGACTTGTGGAAACTACTTGCTAAATCACTCTAATTGTTATTTAATCAAGCCAAAATAAAATCCAGGAATGTAACTATTTTATACTACGATTCTATGAAGAACTAATTATCAAGTAACGGGAGTATTGTTGATTCAGTAGAGACAAATATTCCAGGGTTGTGATCAATTCACCACTCATATTGCATTCTAATTAACTCTTCCTTTCATATAATTCACTCATGGTTGCTAATTAATCGATAAATACTCTCATAGCCTTCTCCCGAAGCACTATTTGCGTATTCTCAATAGATTAACGCCTATATTCCTATGAAATTAATCTATTAGAACGCACTAAGATTATGATGTTTAATTAAGCACGGTGAATAGGTATATTACTATCCTAACCACAAATCCTCTCCCCTGAAGGGTTAAGATCGCGCTCTCTTCAATTCTTCTCTAATCTAGATACGGCTTTCCCAAACATAACATAGATGGTATATAGAACCTAACTGCTGGCCAGGCAATTAAGCAATTAAACACAGAATTGAAGAAACAACCATATATTGAGAGAACTATAGTCAAGGTTAAATTAATGTCAAATAACAATATTCATGGCTAAATCACAACCCCAGGACAATGAGTGTTTAGCCACTCATGCTAAAATCAAACAATTGCATAAGTGTTGAATTAATTGTAAATACTAGAAAAAGATGAAAAAAAATGATAATCCTCCGATCCTAGAAATTCCGTGTGTATATTCTCTCCAAAGTAGCATGAATCCTTCAAAAATAAGCTTAGACTTGCTTTTATACGTGTTGGGTAGGGTTAGGGCCGAAATAACCGTGTCTCGGGCAAAATAGGACACAAAAATCATCACCGGCGCCCTGGCTAGCGCCGGGATCCCACCAGGGCGCTGCCCTTGAAAACCTCTCTGCCTCCAGCGCCACAGGTGGCGCCCAGCCCTTCCTGTGGCGCCCAAATCCCAAAAATCCCGGTTTCGTCCATTTTTGCTCTAATTTCGTGCGTTTCGCCCCCGATTGATCCCGAATCATTCCTACACATAAAAATACTTCAAATTAATATAAATCATCATATTTAAAATCTAAAACTCACAAAACAAAATTAAAATATGAGGCGATATACATATAAATGGACCCATAAAATCTATCCCCCATACATAAAAAATCTCAACCTCCAAGATATTCAAAGGCATCTCGTGCTTCCTTGTGATCGTTCCTGTTCTCTGGCAATGGTCACACTTTTTAACAAATGCGTGAGCGTCTTTGAATAGAGTCGGACAGAAGAATTCAGATTGTAGCACTTTCGCCACTATTCTATCGCCACCATGATGGCCCCCATACGGTGATGCATGGCAATCATACAACACAAGTTCCACTTCTTTATCAGGAATACATTTCCTCATTAACTGATCACCACATTCTTTGTACAAATAGGGCTCATACCAGTAGTAAAACTTCACATCGCGTAAGAACCTCTTCCTTGCCTCAGATTCAATTTCTGGAGGAAGTACCCCACTCACCAGATAATTCACATAATCAGCATACCACGGAGGAGGGTCTTGGGTTATACCAAAAAGTTGCTCATCAGGAAAAACTTCTTTAATATCTCCACCCTCCTCCACATGATCATGATTTTCCAGCCTCGACATATGGTCAGCTACTTGGTTATCAGTGCCCTTTCGGTCTCTTATCTCCACATCAAATTCCTGCAATAATAGCTTTAGATTCTTTCTTTGTAAATAAATACCTGATTGCTGCGTGATCTGTGTGGACTATGACTTTTGTTCCCAACAAGTATGCCCGAAATTTTTTAAAGGCCCATACCACAGCTAGCAGCTCTTTCTCAGTGGTGGTGTAATTCTGCTATGCATCATCAAGGGTCTTACTCGCATAGTAAATGGAATAAAACACTTTGTCTTTCCTTTGGCCTAGCACTGCCCCAATTGCATGGTCACTATCATCACACATAAGTTCAAATGGTACTGACCAATCAGGTGCAACAATTATGGGGGCAGCTACCAATTTCTTTTTGAGCTCCTCAAATTCCTTCAGGCAAAGGTTCACCAAAATTGAACTTGACATATTTTTCCAGCAACCTGCACAAAGGAGTAGCAATTTTAGAAAAATCTTTAATAAAGCGCCTATAAAATCCTGCGTGTCCTAAGAAACTCCGGACGCCTTTTACTGAAATTGGTGGAGGTAGTTTCTCAANATCTTTAATAAAGCGCCTATAAAATCCTGCGTGTTCCAAGAAACTCCGGACACCCTTCACCGAAATTGGTGGGGGTAGTTTTTCAACTGCTTCCACTTTTGCCTTATCAACTTTGATGCCACTTTTAGATACTCTATGACCCAAAATGATGCCTTCCTGCACCATAAAGTGACACTTCTCCCAATTTAACACCAGATTTGTTTCTTCACAACGGGCCAACACCATGCTCAGATGTTTCAAACAATCATCATAAGATGACCCAAAGACTGAGAAGTCTTCCATGAACACCTCCACGAATATTTCCACCATATCAGTGAAAATAGCCATCATACATCTCTGGAAAGTGGCTGGTGCATTGCAAATACCAAATGGAATTCGCTTAAAGGCGAAGGTGCCATAAGGGAAAGTAAACGTGGTCTTCTCCTGATCCTCTAGGCATATTACAATTTGATTGTAACCTGAATACCCATGCAGAAAGCAATAATATTCATGCCCTGCTAATCTTTCTAGCATTTGATCAATGAAGGGGAGTGGAAAGTGATCCTTGCGGGTTGCTTTGTTGAGCCTTCGCTAATCAATGCAAACTCTCCAACCCGTAACAGTGCGGGTAGGAATCAGTTCATTTTTCTCATTCTCAATCACAGTCATCCCTCCCTTTTTGGGCACACATTGAACCGGGCTCACCCAGTTGCTATCAGAAATAGAAAAAATGATACTTGCATCCAGCAATTTTATGACTTCTTTCTTCACTACTTCCTTCATGATGGGATTTAGCCTCCTTTTCTGCTCAACACTCGGGAAATGTCCATCTTCCAAAAATATTTTATGCATGAAAAATGATGGGCTGATTCCCTTAATATCTGCAATGGTCCACCCAATCGCCTTTTTGTGCTCACGAAGTACCCTAAGCAATTTCTGTTCTTGTGTATTGGTCAGGCTAGACGAGATGATCACGGGAAATGTCTCAAAGTTTCCAAAATAAGCATAGCGTAAATATGCTAGAAGAGGTTTGAGTTCCAGCTTTGGAGCTTCTTCAATAGATGGCTTAGGAGGGGTTAGATTAACATGCTTGTTCAACTCCTCAAATTTTCCTAGCCCGTGGAGGTAACTGCAGGATATTTCAAGAACTTTCTCAATGTCTCCCCTTGTTTCATCCTCACTATCTTCTTCATCCCCGACCAACACTTGCTCAAGAGGGTCAACAGGACTCATGTAGGGAACCATTGATGCCGATTTGCTTTCCACCACAGTAATCATGGATAGCTCTTCATAGTGGACGGGTAACTTGAGTGCCTTGTAAACATTAAATACCTCCACTCGATCACCAAATCGCGTCGTCATTTTCCCTTCACACACATCAATGATATCTCGGCCAGTAGCTAAGAAGGGACGCCCAAAATAAATGGGACTTCCTGATTAGGCTCATAGTCCAAGATAATGAAATCAGCTGGGAATATGAAAGAGCCCACCTGAACCAGCACATCTTCAATTACTCCCTCAGTATGAGTAAGGGAGCGATCATCCAATTTTTAAATCACTGTTGTTGGGCGTGGCTCACCCAACCCCAACTGCTTGAACACAGATAGCGACATCAAATTAATGTTTGCCCCAAGATCTCACAAAGCCCGACCGAATGCATGCTTACCAATTGAGATTTGGATAGTAAAACTACCCGGATCCTTTAATTTCTAAGGTAGATTGCTTTGAATTCTTGAGCTAACTTCCTCAGTGAGCGCCACGGTCTCAAACTCAGTCAGCCTTCTTTTATTGGCCACAATGTCCTTGATGTATTTAGCATATTTGGGCACCTCCAGCAGAATGTCTACCAATGGAATATTGATTTGTACCTGCTTCAAGAGGTCAAGAAACTTTTTGTATGCGACATTATCTTTCACCTTTTACAACCTTTGAGGGAACGGAGGGGGTGGCCTTGCAACAAATGGTGGGGGTTGCTCAACCACCGCCTCCTTAGCTGGCTTTTCTGATTCCTTTGGATTGTTTGATGTTGATTCAATAGTGGCTGGTTTCTCATTAAAAGTTACATGTTTTCTCTTCTTGGACTAGACTTCCTCCAATTGTCTCCCATTCCTCAATGATAGAGCATTAACAGATGCTTTAGGATTAGCTTCAGTATCACTTGGGAGAGCCCCCGTTGGTCGGGTATTTTGAGAATTGGCGAGTTGCCCCACTTGACGTTCCAAATTTCTCATTGCTACTGTCTGGGCCTGGTGATCAACCATCATTTTTTGATTGAAAGCAAGTTGGTCGTTCATCCTTCTCTTCATAATCTCCTCAAGGTTTGCTGATTGTTCAGCCTGAGGTGGTTTGTACTGCTGTTGAGGAGCTGGAGGCTTGTAATGATTCTGAGTGCCTTGATTTCCACCCAAAGAGAAGTTTGGGTGGCTTCTCCAGTTGGGGTTATAAGTGTTTCCATATTGATTTTCTTGACCCCTATTCGCATTACCCACAAAGCAGACAGACTCTGGATTAACTGGGCACAAATCACTCGAGTGACCCTCTCCACAGACTTCACAAAATACCTGAATCTGTTGCACTGGTTGCACTGGCTGGGCTTGTTGCAGCAGTTGAGACTGTTGCTTGTTAATGATAAGGTTTGTCTGATTGACTTGGTTAGTCAATATAGAGATTTGAGCTCACAGTTCTGAGACAACATCTAGTTCAAGAACCCCTGGTGACTTTTGAACCACGTTCCTTCCCATCTCACCTTGCCAGTCTGGATTGCTTTTGGAGAATTTATTCAATAATGCAAATATTTCATCATAATTCTTCTCCAACACCTGAACTCCAGCTGCTGCATCTACCACAATTTTTGTTTTAGGATGGAGCCCCTCAATGAAAGTGTGAACTAACACCCCGTTTGTCTGATTGTGATGAGGGTAGTCTCTGAGCGCCCCTTGAACCTTTCCCATGCTGAATATAAAGATTCACCCGTTATTCTGTCTAAAGGATACTATCTCACTTCTGATCTTTGAAGTCTTTCCTGAAGGGAAGAACCTTGCCAGAAATTTTCTCGCCAAATCGTTCCATGTTGTAATGGAATTAGCTGGTTCTGCCTTCAGCCATCGCTTTGCTTCGCCCAATAGAGAGAATGGNTCGTGTGGAAGACCCAAAAAATGCCCGTTTGCATGGAGTAGCTGGATTATGCTCTGTTTCAGCTCAAAGTGCCCAGTGATTCTGGGCTTCACGATGCTGGAGGTAACATTAGCAATACTGGGCATTGCTACCTCCTGAACAACCATGTGTTGTTCCTCTGCCATGTTCACAGGAAATTGGATGATGTCCTGAATATTGTCTGTATCCCTTGCTTCTCTCAACCTCCTGTGAAATGTTCTCTTAGGTTCGGGGTCAAAGCCGTCAAGTCTGTCCTGACTTCTGACCCTACGCATTCAATCGAAGTTCCTAAGATTAGAGCAAAAATCACGTAACGTTTGACTCAATGAAATAAACAATTAAAGCAAAAACTAGAAAGTAGTCTATATTCAAGTCCCCCACAACGGCGCCAAAAACTTGTTGGTCCCAAACGCACACGCAAGTATACGTGGTCGTAGCAAGTAATATAATGTTAAATCGAATGTCAAACCCACAGGGACTTGTGTAAACTACTTGCAAAATCACTCTAATTGTTATTTAATCAAGCCAAAATAAAATCCAGGAATGTAACTATTTTATACTACGATTCTATGAAGAACTAATTATCAAGTAACGAGAGTATTGTTGTGTATTCAGTAGATAAATATTCCAGGGTTGTGATCAATTAACCACTCGTATTGCATTCTAATTAACTCTCCCTTTCATATAATTCGCTCATGGTTTCTAATTAATCGATAAATGCTCTCATAGACTTCTCTCAAAGCACTACTCGCCTATTCTCAATAGATTAACGCCTATATTCCTATGAAATTAATCTATCAGAATGCACTAAGATTACGATGTTTAATTAAGCACGGTGACTAGGTATATTCCTATCCTAACCACAAATCCGCTCCCCTGAAGGGTTAAGATTGCGCTCTCTTCAATTCTTCTCTAATCTACATACGGCTTTCCCAAGCATAACATAGATAGTATATAGAACCTAACTGCTGGCCAGACAACTAAGCAATTAAACACAGAATTGAAGAAACAACCATATATTGAGTGAATTAATTGTAAATACTAGAAAAAGATGAAGAAAATTGATAATACTCCGCTCCCTAGCAATTCCGCGTGTATATTCTCTCCAAAGTGGCATGAATCTTTCAAAAATAAGCTTAGACTTGCTTTTATAAGTGTTGGGTAGGGTTAGGGCCGAAATAACTGTGTCCCGGGCAAAATAGGACACAAAAATCGTCACCGGCGCCCTGGCTAGCGCCGGGCGCCCACCAGCACACTGCCCTTGAAAACCTCTCTGCCTCCAGCGCCATAGGTGGCGCCCAGCCCTGCCTGTGGCACCCAAAATCCCAAAAATCCCGGTTTCGTCTGTTTTTGCTCTAATTTCGCGCGTTTCGCCCCCGATTGATCCCGAATCATTCCTACACATAAAAACACTTCAAATTAATATAAATTATCATATTTAACATCTAAAAATCACGAAATAAAAGTAAAATATGAGGAGATATACATAGAAATATATACACTTTAAGCTAAAGATCAACTTAGAACTTTCCCATTTAAATACTTCAATTCTATAAAATGCATATGAATACACGCCTCTAACTGTTGACCATGCTTATGTGTCAATAAGGTAACTAATGTGGCAGTAGTGCGTGATGCTCACACTGGAAAGGAGCGTAGAAATATTTTTAATTAAAAAAATACTAAAATAAATAAATCAAAAATCAAAAGAATAAGAAAAAAATAAAGAGAAAAGAAAACCCAATCAACTTTCTTCCTCCCGCTTCCCACCCTCAGCCTCCCTCGCTTTTCTTTTCTTTCTTTCCCAATTTCACTTCTTGCTATTGCTCCACCATTTTTGTCATATCCATTTCACCACAGTTACCTCTGACCACTATAGTACCCAACGAAACCAAATATCATTCCTTCATCATAAATAGAAAAATCACCATGGAAGGCGAAGGAATAGCTGCAATGGGTGGACCATCAATGGAGGTGGAGATGATAATAAAATTACTGAGAGAATAGGATATTGATGGAAAAGTAAATAAGATCTATATTTTTCCACCTCTTTACCTCAATCTCATCTCTTACCCGTGCAAGTCATGGAGAATTACAAAGATAAATTTTTTTATGAAGAAAAAGGTTATTTAGCCAGCAATCTTGCAACCAGATCTTCAAGTCAAATTCAAATAAATCAAATGGTTGGTATATAAGATCAAACTAATATTGATTTGCCGATTCGCAACAACGTTTGGTGAAGGTCAGATCTGAAGATTTTTCTTTTTAATGATTCTTTCTTTTTTTGTAAGAAGACGACGAAATATAGAAGAGGAAGGTAGTGGAGTGAGAAAAAAATGAAGTTGTCGGAGAAAATTTTCCAATGATATTTGAAGGTTTCCGATGAGTTCTAAAAGGAAGAAGAAGGATACACACAATTACAAAGAATCTAACAAAAAAATAGTTATAAAAAAAGAAGAAGTGGGAGCCATAATTTACAAGTGTCAAGAAAATATAATTGGAAGATATGGCAATAGAAAATGCTAAAGTTTATCCTTGTTAGCAGCAATTGAACAACCCTCATGGTCGTGGGTATTTATTTATAGTCATTTAGTTAAGTTAATGTGTTTCAATGGGAAAGCTTTAAGTTTATCTATGAGGATGACAAACAAGTACAAGTTTAAGTGGCCCCGAGGTCATTTTTCCTAAAAAGTTAAATCTCGTCATTGTGGTTCACATAATAGCATTTTGTCTCTAAGACGTAATACAAAAAACATACTCCCTCATTTCAATTTAAGTGAATTTTTTTTATTGGATACTAAATTTAAGAAAGTAATACATATTTTTTTTAAAATTTATAGTCTTAAACAAGTCACAACATTAATGTGCTATAACTCCTTTAAAATATGTAGTGTTAAACAGTATTTTAAAAAGCGAGGGCGTGAAGTGAGGTGCTTTATTTAACGTGGGGCGAGGTGTAAGCCCCGAAACATGGGATGGAAGCCCCATGGATCTTTAATATTTTTAGTTTATGAATTAATAAAATACCAAAATAATTACACAAAAAAATACATTAAAATTTTAAGAAAATTATAGGAGATTAGTTAAAACAGTCATTAATCATTAATGCTTCTTTCTCCTTCCTCATGCTCTTGGCACACATTAATTAATGCACGCCGTCGGTGTCAGCCATGGAAAAAGCGAGAGGTAGAGGACGTGGCAAACCTAATACGCAACCCCTAGCTAAATTCGTAAGCTCGGTGATAACACGTAACCAACCACCAATGGAGAAATTGGCGCAGAGATAACTACACCAACCTCCATTCCCATTATAGATCTAGCTACTATCAAAGGCACTGCATGTGACATTGCTTCTTCATCGACGAACTGTAGTATCTTAAAGATGTTAGATCTGATCACTCCAGTGATAATTGGTCAATTAGTCCCTTCCCCTATTATGCCAGCTAATAGAACAATAAATCAAGCTAAAAAACAAGTAAGTAACCAAGAAAATTCTGAGAAATCAACAGTGGTAGAGGTGGCAAATGCTGATGATCCTACTAGACCTAAAACACCATGGGCAACTGTGTTTCAAAAGAATAGGTTTGCCACCGATGGTATGTCACTTTCCTATATTGTGCCACAAATTATTGATGGTTAACCTATGGTTCAATTAAATAATCTAGAAGTAGAAGAGGAGGAGAACAAATGAATATGCAGACTAATAACATATATCATAGGTGATGGCCCATGTTACAATGCAATGAAACCAAAGATCATTCCTTCATCATAAATAGAAAAATCACCATGGGAGACAAAAGAATAGCTGCAACGGGTAGACTATCGATGAAGGAGGAGATGATAACAAAATTACAGAGAGAATAGGATATTGATGTGAAAGTACATAAGATCTATATTTTTTTACCTCTTTACCTGAATCTCATCTCTTACCTGCGCAAATCATGGAGAATTGCAGAGGAAATTTTTTTTATGAAGAAAAAGGTTATTTGGCCAGAAATCTTGCAACCAGATCTTCAAGTCAAATTCAAATAAAGCAAATCATTGGTAAATAGTATCAAACTAATATTGATTTGCCAATTCGAAGCAACGTTTGGTGAAGGACAGATATGAAAATATTCCTTTTTAATGGTTCTTGCTTTATTTGTGAGAAGAGAACGAAATATAAAAGTGGAAAGTAATGGAGTGAGGAAAAAAATGACAGCCGCCAGAAAAATTTTTCCAGTGATATTTGAAGGTTTCTGACGAGTTCTAAAATGAAGAAGAAGGATACACACAATTACAAAGAATCTGGAAAAAAATAACTATTAAAAAAAGAAAGAAGTGGGACCCATAATTTACAAGTGTCAAGAAAATATAATGTGAAAGACATGGCAATAGAAATGCTAAAGTTTATCCATGTTAGCAGCGATTGAACAACACTCATGATCGTGGGTGTTTATTTATAGTCATTTAGTTAAGTTAATATTTTTAAATAGGAAAGTTTTAAGTTTATCTATCGTGATGATAAACAGGTACAAGTTTAAGTGGCCTGGAGACCATTTTGCCTAAAAATTAGTTATATCTCGTCAATATGGTTCACATAATAACATTTGATCTGTCACGACCCAAAATCTATCAAGGTCATGATAGCGCCGAACACCACAGTCAGGCAAGCCAACACTCAATGGTTAATTAAATTTCTATTTTAGTATTTTTGAAAATCATTACTTTTTATTTCATTATATAAAGATCAAATAAAGTTACCGAGTAACAACGATGTTATAAATAATTCAATCAACGAATACATCCCAAAGTCATCCCAGAACCCGGTGTCACAAGTGCATGAGCAAAATTTCTAGGGAGTTGACCTAGAGGGTTGACTTTTGGGTAAACGACCTCGGAATGAGTTTTGGTTAATGCCAACAGCTTCATATGATGATTTTGTACTTAGGCATGCGTCCGGAATCGGATTTGGAGGTCCGTCGAGTAATTTGAGGCCATTTGGTGGAAGTTAGAATTTCGGCTATTCTGGCCGATAGGTGGAATTTTAGTATCGGGCTTGGAATGGATTTCTGGGAGTGGCTATAGGACCGCTGTGTCATTTGGGATTTGTCTGCAAATTTTCACGTCGTTCCGGGTTGATTTGATAGATTTCGGCACGAGTTTAGATATTTGAAGTTGTGAAAGTTATAAGTTTGATTTTTGGTTTGATTCGGTGATTCGGGCGTTGTTTTGGGTGTTCCGAGGGTCCGACTGAGTTCATGTGATGATATGTGACCTATTGGTATAATTGGTTAAGGTCATGAGGGGCTCGAGATAATTTAAGATGGTTAACGGGAAGTTTAAGGTTTGGAAAAGGCAGCTGGTGCTGCTGTTCTGATGTGGCCGCACCTGCGGATAGGGAACCGTAGGTGCGAGCTTCGCAGGTGCGAAAATAGTGCGTAGGTGAGAGCTGGGGCAGACTGGGCAGCCTTCGCAGGTGCGCATCCTTGGGGCGCAGGTGCTGTCCCCGCAGGAGCAATCTTTGGGCGCAAGTGCGGACTAGAGCGCAGGTGCGGTTAGAGTTTCGCAACTGCAATCTCGCATGTGCAGTTAAGTTAGTCATAGGTACGGAAGTCCTGGCAGATTCATATAAACGAGGGTTAACCATTTTCTTCATATTTTGAACTTTGGACTTCGGTTTGGAGAGTGATTTTTGGGGATTTTCAAGATAATCGAATGGGAAGGTGTTCTTTCACCACAATTAATTATATTTCATGAATTAGTTCTTGTTTTCATCATTTAATTTGTGCTTTAGGTTGAAGAAACTTGGGTTTTTGAAAGAAAATTTCTAAATTGAAAATTCATGATTTTAATGACCAATTGTCATCGAATTTGGATAAATTTAGTATGAGTGAACTCGTATCGGAATGGGTAATCGGAATTGGTAAAATTTGTTGAGTTCCGAGGTGCGGGCCCGGGGGTCGACTTTTTGGGTCGATTTTGATAACTTAGTAAAGATTGAAACTTTATCGTTTTGAATAGTCCCTTATATGTTTTATGTGCATTTTGAAGTTGTTTTAGTTGATTTGAGCTGTACGGAGGTTTTCACGCTCGAGAAGTCCATTTTTGGGTATTAGTTGTCGTCTTTGAGGTAAGTATCTTGCCTAACCTTGTGTGAGGGAACTACCCCTTAGGATTTGAGTCTTCTATGTTGATTGTAGCCCATGTACGCGAGGTTACGGGTGCGTACTCGGACTTATTTGCAAATAGGTTGGCCTTTTAGGATTCTTAGGTCCCTATATCTCCAGCGTATGAAGTGGTAACTGTTATGGTTGAGTTTCTGATTACTAGTTTCATCTTCCTTTGTTTGAATTAGATTTCCTTGACTTCGATTCCTCTTTGTTGATTATTTGATCTTAATTTGACTTAGCTGAATATTTTCCCTCTTATACTACTATGCTAAAATTTCTTCACAAACTGCCTAATTGATTAGAATTAGTATCAGCTAGTCGTATAATTGTTTAACAGGAATTGGAATATCTATAGTTTGGTGTCAATCATGCCCGTGAGTCGTACATGATGATTTACATGATTCACCTTAAATGTTAGTTCGGTATAGTTGGCCATCACCCGTATTGGCGGTGTTTCCTTGGTGCCTCTTAATAGTGAATATTTGCTTAAGCTGAGTTTATTCCGTGAAACAAACTGTTAGGCGAGATTGGTTATAGTTGTTTCCCTTGCCGGGATGATTGGTTATCTATTTATTGACTTGAGTATTGTGAATTATTGCTATAATTGTTAGGTTTTCTTCTCGTTACATTGCTTCATTGATACTTGGTTTCTCCCTTGAGTGACTTCTGCTTATTAGTGAGTTTTTCCACTATTTTGATTGAAGTTCTCGTGTTGAACTTATCGTGGCACCTTGCATTTGTATTCTGTTTGCTTTGGTGCTGGTTGTGGTTTGTGCAATGTGTTTATTGTGTTTTGGTTGTTTTCTCTCCGTGTATTGTATTGCATATTTACATTGGGACTGCGGGCTGAGACCTGAGACTTTTCCCTGCATTGCATTGCATATTTACATTGGGATTGCAGGCTGAGACCTGAGACTTTCCCCTGCATTGCATTGCATATTTACATTGGGATTGCAGGCTGAGACCTGAGACTTTCCCCTGCATTGCATTGCATATTTACATTGGGACTGCGAGCCGAGACCTAAGACTTTCTCCTGCATTGCATTGCACGATTATCTGAGTTACGGACTGAGTTCCGGTGGTTTGTCCTTGAGGAGATTTTGGATTGGGAAGTATACATATATACACATATACACATATTGAAATGTATAGCTGAAAGGCAATTATCTCCGAGAAAAGTTATGTCCGAAGGGCTTCTATTTTGAAAGTATATTTGAACAATTGATATTTGAAAAGCAGTATTTGGGAAACTATATTTGAACAAATGATATTTGAAAGAGCAGTATTTGGGAAGGTGTATTTGAATAAATGATATTTGAATGAGCAGTATTTAGGAAAGTATATTTGAACAAATGATATTTGAAGGAGTAACATTAGGAAAGTATATTTAATACCACGTATTTTTAAGGGAACAATGTTCTAACGATTTCCTTTATAAAAATATATACATATACATTCAGAAAAGTATGTTTTAAAGAAGATTTTCCTATATCTTGAAAAGATAATATTTTCAAAAGCTTTCGATAAAAACTCGCATTTTAAAGGTTTTTACTCGAGGGTTTGACTGTTTTTTATTTATTTATTGAGCCTATTTGCTAATGCTTGATGGGAGTAACTTGATGCAGTGCTGGATTTTGTGTGTTTCATAGTATTGTGATTTTCGACGTTGGCTTGTGTGTTGTCCTTCCCTTTCTTGCGTATTCCTGTCTTGCTATTTTCGTTGCTTAATTACTATACTTCCTTCCGCTTTATATTTTCCCGTCGTTAATTATATTCGAATATTTCAGATAAATATTTTGTTTCGGTCGTTACTACTTATGTCTTTTACTCATTAGACCAGTGGGTGTCTGGACTAGTCCTCGTCACTACTTCACCGAGGTTAGACTTGATACTTACTGGGCACTGTTGTGGTGTGCTCATACTACTCTTCTGTGCATTTTTGTTTGCACATATCAAGGTATTGATTGTTGCTAGCTGTGTGGAGCTTTGCTGAGGAGACTCGAGGTAAACCTGATGCTGCCTTCGCAGGCTTCGGAGTCACCTTTTAATCTATTTCAACTGTACTTATTATTTCTGGACAGTTGTATTTAGAATTTTAGAAAGACTTCGTAGAGCTTATGACTTGTATTTGCCGGGTTTTGGGAAATTGTAAACTCTGTCAAGATTTCCATATCGAGACTGCTATGTTTTCTTTTATTATTGTTGATGCTCAGTAAAATATTAGGCTTACCTAGTCCCTAAGACTAGGTGCCATCACGGTACCCAACGGAGGAAAATTTGGGTCGTGACATCCACATTTACAAACTTTAAATCTTCTTTATTTCAGTTGACAACTTATAATTCAAGGCCAGTAAACAGTTAAAGAAAATCTCAAAAAGTAATCAGCAAATATCATGCGCAAGAAATGCCGAGGGTCGAACGGCTCGAACCAATGATAAATGTAAACTGTGCACTGCCAAAGAGTCGAACGGCTCGAACCATAGATGCATATATTACCCCGCTCGCGAATCGATCATGCGGCGCGGTCATATATAAATAATAGAGTTACCCTGCTCACGAATCATACATGCAACTCAGGTACTCATAGATACACACATTCACACGATAAATTCACATTTCATCAGGAAAACAATCACCAAGGAGGTGATAAAATTCTCTTTTAATGGACGCGAAGATAGTATTTAAATCTTTTCCAGAAATTCATTTATCCAATTCGATAAGGTTTAATCGTTTCCAAATTCATCAATAAAATTACAAGTATGGAAAATAAAACATGTTTTTGGGTCCTAGACTACCCGAACATAAACATAATAGTAGCTACGCACAAACTCCCGTCACCTCGTGCATATGTAGCCCCCACAAATAGAAGCACGTATTTAATTATTTCACATATAGGGACAATTCCCTCTTACAAGGTTAGAAAGGAGACTTACCTCGCTTCGAAGATTCATAACCGGTCTCCAAGCCCTTCCGACAACTCACATTGATGCACCACGCCCAAAACCAACCAAAAACAGCAAACCAATGAAGATATACTCTAAAACTTATATCAATTCAATTTATATAAATTCCCAACTCCGCTCAGAAAGTCGATAAAATCACCCTCGGGCCCACGTGCCCGGATTCTGAAATTTTTAAAGATAAATATTACCCATAACTTTACGAACTCAAATATATAATTTTCTCGAAGTTCCATGCCCAGATTCGTGGTCAAAGTCCAAAAATACACATTCTAGGTCTTTCTTCAAAATCCCAAATTTCTACTAATTTCCATGACCAAATCTATATACCAATCTTGTATTTAACTTTCAATGAGTAGAAACAACTTACCTTGACATAGATGACGAAAATCTCCACTTAAAGCTCTCCAAAATCGTCCAAGCCAAATGAAAAATGGGAGAAAATGAGCCAAATAGCGTCTTAAAATAACACACTGCCCAGCCCGCTCTTTCGCACCTGTGGTCCACCTGCCGCATCTGTGGCTCCGCACCTGCGGAAATCCCATCGTAGGTGCGGTCCCCAGCTAACTCGACCACGCCCGTATCTGCGGAGCCGGGACCGCTCCTGCGGTCTCGCTTTTGCGAGAGATGCACCGCACCTGCACCCTCCAGCCAAGCCCAGCCCCATCCGCTTCTGCGACACCAAGGCCGCACCTGCGGCCAAAACCCCACAGGTGCGGTCACACCAGATGACAACAGCCTCAGCTTTTCTCAAATTCCAAATTCGATCCGTTAACCATCCGGAATCCACCCGAGGCCCCCGAGGCCCCCGAGGCCCCCGGGACCCCGTCCAATCACACCAACTTGTTCCAAAACATAATGCGGACCTGCTCGAGTCCTCAAATCACATCAAACAACGCCAAAACAATGGATCGCATCACAATTCAATCTTTATGAAGAAATTTCCAACTTCTACATTCGATGCCGAAACCTATCAAATCATGTCCGATTGACCCCAAATTTTGCACGCAAGTCACATTTAACATTACAGACTTGCTCCAACTTTCGGAATCGGAATCTGACCCTGATATCAAAATTTCTACTTCCGGTCGGACTTCTTAAAAACCTTCAAATTTCTAACTTTAGCCAAATGACTCCAAAATGACCTACGGACCTCCGAATTCACTTCCGATCGCGCTCCTAACACCAGAATCACCATACGGAGCTATTCCCAGACTCAGAACCCCAAACGTACATCAATAACACTAAAATACACTTCAACCCAGACTTTTGAAATTTCTTTTAAAATACTAACTTCCACAATATGCGCTGAAATGCTCTCGGGTCATCCAAAACCCGTTCTTAACATACGCCTAAGTCCGAAATCATCATAACCTGCTGGAACCGTCAAATCTTAATTCTGAGGTCGTTGACTCAAAAATTCAATCTTAGTCAATTCTTCCAACTTAAGGCTTCCGAAATGAGAACTTTTTCTCCAATTCGACTCCGAACTTCCCGAAATTCAGTCCCGACCACACCTACCAGTCATAATACCTGAAATGAAGTTGATCATGGCCTTAAACCGCCAAACGACGCGTTGGAGCTCAAAATGATCGGTTGGGTCGTTACATGATCTCTAAGACGTAATACAAAAACATACTCCCTCATTTCAATTTAAGTGAATTGTTTTTATTGGATACCAAATTTAAGAAAGTAATACATAATTTTTAAAATTTATAGTCTTAAACAAGTTACAACATGAATGTGGCTATAATTATTTTGAAACTTGTAGTGTTAAACAGTATTTTAAAAGACAAGGGCGTGAAGCGGGGTGCTTTACTTAATGTGGGGCGAGGCGTAAGCCCCGAGACATGGAATGGAAGTTCCATGGACATTTAATATGTTTAGTTTATGAATTAATAAAATACCAAAATAATTACACAAAAAATAATACATTAAAAGTCTAAGAAAATTATAGGAGATTAGTTAAAACAGTCATTAATAATTAATGCTTCTTTCTCCTTCCTCATGCTCTCGGAGCACATCAATTAACGCACACCGCCTGTGTCAGTCATGGAGAAAGGAGGAGGTAGATGGAGCGATATACCTAAGATGCAACTCCTAGATAACTTTGTAAGCTCGGTGGTAACACGTAACCAACCATGAATGGAGAAATTGACGCAAGAGATAACTATACTAACCTCCATCCCCATTGTAGATTCAGCTACTTTTGGAGGCATTGCATGTGAAATTGTTTCTTCTGACGAACTCTGGTATATCAAAGAGGTTAGATTTGAACACTCTAGTGACAATTGGTCAATTAGCCCCTTCCCCGATTATGCCAGTCAATGAAACAATAGATTAAGCTAAAAAACAAGTAAGTATCCAAGGAAATTCAGAGAAATCAATAGTGGTAGAGGTGGCGAATGCTGATGAGCCTACAAGACCTAAAGCACCATGGACAACTGTGTTTCAGAAGAATAGGTTTGCCACCAATGGTATTTCACTTTCCTATATTCCGCCACAAATTGTTGGTGGTCAACCTATGGTTCAATTAAATAAGCTAGAAGTATAGGAGGAGGAAAACAAAAGGAGATGTGCACTGATAACATATAACATAGGTAATGGCCAATGTTATAATGCAATGAAACCAAAGATCATTCCTTCGTCATAAATAGAAAAATCATCGTGGGAGGCGAATGAATAGATGCAATGGGTGGACCATCGATGGAGGTGGAGATGATAATAACATTATTGAGAGAATAGGATATTGATGGACAAGTAAATAAGATCTGTCTTTTTCCACCTCTTTATCACAATCTCATATCTTACCTGTGCAAATCATGGAGACTTGCAGAGACACATTTTTTTATGAAGAAAAAAGTTATTTGGCCAGCAATCTTGCAACCAGGTCTTCAAGTCAAATTCTAATAAACCAAATCGTTGGTAGATAAGATAAAACTAATATTGATTTGTCAATTTGAAGCAACGTTTGGTGAAAGTCAGATCTGAAGGTTTTCCTTTTTAATGGTTCTTGCTTTGTTTGTGAGAAGAGGAAGATAGTGGAGTGAGAAAAAATGAAGCCGCCGGAGAAAATTTTTCAGTGATATTTGAAGATTTCCGATGAGTTCTAAAAGGAACAAGAAGGATACACACAATTACAAAGAATATGACAAAAAATAATTATTAAAAAAGGAAAGAAGTGGGACCCATAATTTACAAGTGTCAAGAAAATATAATTGGAAGACATGGAAATAGAAAATGCTAAAGTTTATCCTTGTTAGCAGCGATTGAACAACCCTCATGGTCTTGGGTGTTTATTTATAGTCATTTAGTTAAGTTAATGTGTTTAAATGGGTAAGCTTTAAGTTTATCTATGAGGATGAAAAACAGGTATAAGTTTAAGTGGCCCGGAGGTCATTTTGCCTAAAAAGTTAAATCTCGTCATTGTGGTTCACATAATAACATTTTGTCTCTAAGACGTATATACAAAAACATACTCCCTCATCTCAATTTAAGTGAACTTTTTTTATTGGATACAAATTTAAGGAAGTAATACATAATTTTTAGAATTTATATTCTTAAACAAGTCACAACATTAATGTGCTATAACTCTTTTGAAATATGTAGTGTTAAACAATATTTTAAACGGCGAGGGTGTGAGGCGGGGTGCTTTACTTAACATGGGACGAGGCGTAAGCCCAGAGACATGGGGTGGAATCCCCATGGATCTTTAACTTTTTTAGTTTATACATTAGTAAAATACCAAATAGTTACATACACACATTACAAGTGTAACAAAATTATAGGAGATTAGTTAAAACAGTCATTAATAATTAATGTTTCTTTCTCCTTCCTCATGCTCTCGGCGCACATTAATTAATGCACGCTGCTTGTGTTAGCCATGGCGAAAGGGAGAGGCAGAGGATGCGACAGACCTAAGACACAACCCCTAAATAACTTTGTAAGCTCGGTGATAACACCTAACCAACCACCAATGGAGAAATTAATGCAAGAGATAACTACACCAACCTCTATCCCCATTGTAGATCCAGCTAATATCGGAGGCACTACATGTGAAATTTGTTCTTCATCGACGAACTCTGGTATTTCAAAGAGGTTAGATCTGAACACTCTAGTGACAATTGGTAAATTAGCCCTTTCCCCGCTAATGACATCCAATGAAACAATAAATCATGCTAAAAAATAAGTAAGTAACCAAGAAAATTAGGAGATACAATGGTAGAGGTGGCGAATGCTGATGAGCCTACTAGAACAAAAGCACCATGGACAACTCTGTTTCAAAAGAATAAGTTTACCACCAATAGTATGTCACTTTCCTATATTCCGCCAAAAATTGTTGATGGTAAACCTATGGTTCAATTAGATAAGCTAGAAGTAGAAGAGGAGTAGAACAGATGGAGATGTGCACTAATAGCATATATCATAGGTGATGGCGCAGGTTACAATGCAATGAAACTATACATCAAGTTGCATTGGGCGCATGTTGGTGAACTGTCACAGTCCAATTTTCCCTCTGTTGGGTATCGTGACGGGAAGCCTATAATTACTGAATATCAATCATAATATTAGAAACATTTGAATGCTTTCTGAAATGAAATCTCTATACATTACACATTTCCCAAAACCGGTAGTACAAGTCATAAGCTCTACAAAATTTTTGCTATAACTCCTAAATAAACTATTCGAAAATAAATACAACAGTGTATGAACAAAATAAGATGGTGACTCCGAAATCGCGAACATTGTAGCAGATTTTACCTTGAGTCTCCACAACAGCAACTGCGCTGCTAGCTATCGATCGACCGGTTACGCAAAACTCTAGAATCTGTACAAAAATATGCAGAAGTGTAGTATGAGCACACCACAGCAGTGCCCAGTTGTTGATACCCAATTTTTTCCTCAAATTATTTTAAAATTGCATTGGTATTTTTTCCATATTTTTCCATATTTTTGATCAATTTATTTCTAGTTTATTCAATACTTTTATATCCAATAATTACTCATAAATTGCATTACAAATAATTCAAAATATTTCTTAGCTCAATATATTATTTTTAATCCTATTAGGATTTAATTATTTTATAAATTAGCTAATTTGGCATTATTTGGCTATAATTACAACAACTTTGCAATTATAGCCTAATTATACATTTATGTTATTTCAATTCAATAATGAGTCATTTTATATTTTAAATACTAGTTAATTACCTTAATTTCAGCTATTTAGCCTTAATTTCATTTTTATGTAATCATTAGCTATTTTTATTAATTATTTACCTATTTAATTGGGTATTTAACGAGTAGCCATTATTTATTTAAAATATAGCCTAAATTCAATCTGATCCTAACCCATTTAATTTAGCCCAATACACATGCCCAATCTCTAAGCCTACCCGACCCAATCCTATGGGTAATCTGGACCGTAGATCAAATTAGATCAACGATCCTGATTCACTTTTACCTTAATTAGTCCTAGACGACCACCCTTTTCCCCTCATTCACTCCCCGTTCAAACATCTCTCTACCTCTCTCTCTCTCTCTCTATCTCTGATTCTCTCTAGAACCTTCTGGTCTCCCTCCTCTCCGATAGACTCTGTCCATCCTCTCCGGCCACCTCCCTCGCCGGAAGCTATGTCCTCTCACCCTCTCCTGGCCTCCACTTTACCCCACGCCGGTTTGATGTTACCCTGAGGTCCTCAGGTGAACCTGGAGCGGTTCAACTCCTACCCATGGTCCTTCATGCCATTTTCTGGCAACCTCCGGCCGTTCGAGTAAGATCTATGACTTCTCCAGCTAAAGCCAACAACATTTTAAGGTTTTCTTATCTTCTCTGGGTTCTCTAAAACCCTAACTCTCAAGATTTTTTGATTTTTCTTTAGATTTGTCTTAGATCTACGCATATTATGAAGCTTTTACATGCTTCCTTAAAAAAAACCTTCATATTTCTAAACGTCTCTTCATCTCAAAATTAGGGTTTCATAACCCCTCTTTCAAAATGATTTTTTCTTCTGCTTTTAGTATCATTCTGTGATTCTTTGTGTTTTTCAATGATTTATCCGAAGTTATCTTTTCATTTGACTTGATATGTTGAAAACTCCATGTTTCTGAGTCTCTCTCTGACTAATATGTTTGTTTAATTACATGAACTCTTATTTCTCTTAAATGTTTTAAGTGTTCTGTGATTTTACCCTATTTTTTGCTTACTAGGGTTCTTGGTTTTGTTTTCTTCTATTTATAACGTGTTCGTTCTGTTTAATCCCTTTGGTGTTACTGCCTTGTCTCTAAACGTATGTGTGATTTTGCTACTACAGTCATTAGGTTTTTTTTACTCTTCTCCCTATTCGTTTAATGTGTGCTAGCATCGAATCCCTAATTCTATGTGGTTATTTACCTTGCTATACTTTTTCTTGCCTATTATTTGCCTAATTGATGTTATTCTTGATTTATTTGAATCCCTGATTCCTTGAGATTTGAAAAAAACCTTACTGATTTCTTATGGACTACTCTTACTGACTTCCGACTTTTAACTTATTTCTTACCTTGCTACATGGTTGATTTACTGTTAATTGATCCCTATTTCCTTAACTAAATCTGATGAACCTAGTCTCAATTGCATACTTCTATTGGGTTGAAATTGTTTCCTTATATGGTATATGCATGAGAACTTTCCTTATTTTGTTATTTGCCTATTAGCCGTTTAATATTAACCCCTTCAATCAAGGGGTACTCATGCTGATTTCACGATGTTTGAATATTCCCTTTAGTCTTTCCTTATTTGTACTCAGTGTTTGAATAACTCCCTTAATTATGGGGTACTTGTGCTGATTTCACTCTGATTGATGCTAATTTCCGTAATTGTTAATTGATTCTGATTTTTTACCTTATTTCAACCCAGGTTTCAGAACCTATATATATGTATGCTCTTCTCTCATTTGAAACACGAACTAATCTTTTCAACTCTCTCTCTCACAACTAAAAACTCTCTGCTCTGCTCTCTCTCTCTCTCTCTCTCTCTCTTTTCTGTGCTAGTTACTACTATTCTGAGTTAGCCGGCTGCAAGCCAAGGCTAACTATTATGCATCTCCTACTTCCTGTTTGTGTTACTGCTTTCTTCACTTCATGGTTGTTCAACATGTAGCTAGGATCCTGAACTCCATTCACATGATAAGTTATACTATATTTGTCATAACCAGCATGTCTTTATGTACTTGATACATGTTCTATGTGAATCTTCATGCCTATGTTTGGTGCATTAGTTTGATTAGGGTAAATCATACTGTCTTGAACTATTTGGTCCTGTTATGTTAGTATAATACTATACCCTACTGTATCCCCCAATCCCCTGATTCCTTAGGAACTTCTGATTGTGTACTGCCTGCTACATGTTTGCCCTCACATGCTCTGTATTTGTCCCTTAAATCCCATTACCCCTGCTTGTGATTGTTGGACTATTCCTGGTCCTTTGTATGATGCTGAACCTGTTGGTGTTCCTGCCTTTTTAGTGGTTAAGCTTCTTTGTTATAAAACTATTTCAATCAAGTTTCCCTCTTCAAAACTGTTTTCTTACTTACCCTTTTCAAAACTGTTTTCTTACTTAACCTTTTCAAAACGATGTCGAGCACTCGCTCTCTACTCTTAGATCATTAAGTTCTTCCCCCCTCTGTGTGAGCATTGCCTTGGGACCCTTGAGCTCCCTCTGAACTTTCACACACAAAGGCTGGCCATTCCACACTGCACTTGCTCTCTATCTTGGCTATGAAATCTGGGTGTGAGCACTTCCCGGGATCCCTTGAGGTCCTTAGGGTACTCTGACATATCCGGATTGTTAAAAGGCTGTGAAACATTACTTGGCATTGAGGACATGGAGATCTGGGCCTATCCTGTAGGCTCCCTATAGTTAACTTCTTATTTTCTTTACTTTCAGTTATGTAATTCCTATTCAATGGTCTGTAATAAATAATTGTAAGAAACTCTGGGGTTGGATAGTAAAAAGAGGTGGGTTGATGCATGTTGTAGTGTAATCAAGGGTAGAAATTATGCTTCCTAGGTTTACTCTCTCTATGCGCAATAACAGTCATGTTAAGGTACAACATGCCAAGCATGCCATGCATTAGATATCATGCTATTTAGGATTTATATGTACTGTCTTCAGCATCTCATCATCACTTTGAAATCCTTTCTATAGGATAAATAATACTAACAAAATAAATTGCTATTATGTGGTTCTGCCTTGTAAACATGTTATGAAACTTCATTTAGAAATCCTATCTTAGGATAAATGTGTTGCACTCATCATGCTGTAAATATGCTCCGCACTTTAAAAACCTATTTTTTTAAGATAAACAACATTAAAACTGTCACCTATGTTATTCCTGAAAATGTGCATAATGCTGTGATTCTATGTGCATTTAGAGATCCTTTTTAGCAACTGCATATGCATCATTCTGCATTAGACATCATGTTATAGGATCGTACTCATTTAACTACACTTAGTCTAAATAAAGATGTATAAAACAGTCCTCCTGTTCTAACAAAATGGTAATTAGTCTTTGAATATTTGCAACACTTAGAACTGCATGCTATTAGGTATAACGACTTGAAATTGTCATCATAACTACTACACGCCTAGGCAAGTCTTAGGTAATCAACCATAAAGAAATAAAACCAAAACTGTCATTTGTGATTAATGTTCAACTGTCAACATGTTTAAAACAAGTTGGCAAGCATGATTAAGACTTCCTCTATGAGTTATGCAATAAATCTGTCTTTGTGTTATCACTTAGATACCATGCTTAGGATTTGAACTTGAATTTGGACCTTAACTGTGTATGAGTCATGTTGTGTATGTGTATTATGTGTGGAGGTATACTTGAGCCTTTTATTTTCTTTCCATGCTCCCCTTAATTGAAGTCATATATGTTTTATTATGTGTCGCCTTAGTAATTTTTTACCTTTAAAACCCGAGGGTCTGCCTAGCACCTCCCTTATAGGATAGAAGTCCTAAATTCCTCCGGGATTGATAGGAAGGGACGGGTAACAACATGCAATACAGGTCGATACCAACACTCGATTTAGTTACTTTCACGGGGTGGAAAAGGGTAGAATATGGATATGATGACCGGTGAGATAATACCACGTGTAGCCCTCTTCGAGGAGTGTCATACTGGGTATTGCATTGATGTGATTCATATTATTGTAAACCCAGGATACCCTTTATATGCTTAGATCGTAATCCTTTCAAAATCTAACCTTCTTTACTATTTTCAAACATCTGCATGCTTAAGACTTAAATCCCCTTTTATTTGAGCTTTTATTTGTTTGTTTGCTAAGCCGTACAAATTTACAAAAGTTGTTTGGCCGGCAACCACACTTGTGGATCCTGATGGGTGCCTAACACCTTTCCCTTAGGATAATTTCAAGCCCTTACCCTATCTCTGGTTAACGAAGTAGTTGTAAATGAACCCCTTTGGTGTCCTAACACACCTTTAAAAATCGTTAGGTGGCGACTCTCAAAAATACAAACCCGTTTCCCAAAAGGAAAGAGTTGTCTCAACCGAATATCATAAAACCGATCTCCGGGAGGAAAGAGGGGGCGCGACACCAGTAAGTATCAAGACTAACCTCGGTGAAGTAGTGACGAGGACTAGTCAAGACACCCACTGGTCTAACGAACTGAACAAGTAGAAATATAGGAATAACGGAATATGATGTTTACATAAAACACTTCGCGATATGGATGACAATACAGTAAATTCAATAAGGTAAGGAACAACAAGTGTCAGTGGAAAACCATGAAATAACACAAGAGAGTAAATGGAACACAAGCTAAATCCGGAATTTCGTATAAAACAAGACAAGTAATAACTTAACAAATTTCAACTACTTTTACGTCAGGTTCTTAGTTAACTCCAAGAGGTACCGAACCTCGGACAAATCACAACTCACGAGTCCCAATATCTGGACCCTAACATTTGGCATCTTGTGCCCTCATTTCAGCTAATAACTGAACGACGACTCGCATGTCAATTGGAGTCATTCCCACACATAAGGAAAGCACAACAAGGGTATATATACTCAACAATAACAAGGAAGCCCCTTAATACGATAAGAGTGCTTAGCTACGTGTATGCTTATGCAGGTGTCCTAACATAATTCAACCAGCTAATAAGCATAAGGAAAGGAAAGTGCAACACGTACACTGTATTCTCAAAATTTTCACAAGAATAAGATTCCACAGTAAGTGTACCATTGCACAATGTCTACAACAAGAAATGCCCCCAGGACAACACAAGTATCACAACAATCCCTGACACAGCCCACCTTGTCTCGCCACGTGTGCAATAGTAAAATGATTTCCCGCCTTATCTCTCCACACGCGTACAACAATGTTCCCACCTTGTCTCTCCACATGCGCAACCCATATATACATATCCCTCCTTGTCACACCGCATGTGCAATAACAATAGAAAACATGGCACGGTAAAAACCTCGTGCAAATTCCCATATCAACAACCGCACGGTAGAAACCTCGTGCATCACAATAACCACAACCACACGGAAGAAACCTCGTGCATCAGCACAACAAGTACAAAAACAACAATGACAATAATACAAGATACAATAAATACATCGACTCAAGAACCTTCGATCATAAGAAAGGCAAGGCTAGTTCACAAGGAATAAGCACAATAAATAAGGCTAGGCATAATAAGAACAACTCGACCAGGAAGAAAAATAGCATGTAACAGTCGTACCCAAGTGCGCGGTTCAACAATAATAAACTAATATGAATCCGATAACTCTATGTAAGGGCAAGTCAACTAAATTATAGCATATCTTAACTTCCTTTAAGGTTGAGCCATTACGGGGATATTCAACAATTTCACTTAAGGACAAGCAATGTTAAGATAACCATAACCTCAATTAGACCAAACAATTATAGGATGAGATGATGATAATTAAAAATAGAGATAAGCAGTTACGAAGATATAGCATAACAGTAAAAGGGATAAAATCTTTAGTTAAGTCAATTAGGAGTCAAATAGGCAATAAGAGTGAACCCAAAATCAAGTAATTCTAATTTAAGCAGGTAGAGATGAAACTAGTAATTAGGAACTCAGTCATATCAAGAACAAATTCATACTCTGTGAATGGAAGGACCTAAGATCCCTAAAAGGCTAATTTTCCACAAATAAGTCCGAGCATGCACTTGTCACCTTGCATACACGGACTACAATCAACATATAAGACTCAAATCCTAAGGGGTAGTTCCCCCACACAAGGTTAGCCAAGATACTTACCTCAAAGACGATAAAGCGGTACTCTAAAATGAACTTCTCGGGTGAAAAGACCTCTGGATGGCTCAAATCCAACTAAAATAACTTCAAAGAACAAATAAAACTTATAAGAAACTGTTCCGGATCATAAAGTTTCAATCTTTACAAAAATCTAAAAATCGACTCTCGGACCAGCACCTTGGAACGCGACAAATTTTATAAAACCCGAACACCCATTCCAATACGAGTCCAACCATACTAATTTCATCAAATTCCGATACTGAATCGATGTTCAAACCCAATTAGTCTCTTTAGAAAAGTTTTTGATAAAAACCCCTAATTCTCCAATCAAAACATGGATTAATTCAAAAAAATAAACTTCTGCAATCATATTAAAATACAAAAATTATACTTAGATACTGACCCCCATAAAAATACGAGAAGAACATTGAAAATCACCTCAAGTTGAGCTTTAGAACTCAAGATATGCTCAAAATACCGAAATGATGCGGTATGATTTTTTGTACTCAGGGATTTTCGCTTTTGTGACAAAAATATCCGCACCTGCACATTTCCAGCTGTCATTTACACTTTTGCGGACCATTTTTCGCACCCACGGCTCCACAGATGGTGACCCAACTTCGCATCTGCGAAGCACCTACACCAGCTCACGATGTCCAAATTCGACGATTCTTTTTGCTATAGCTCCATAATTATGATACAGATTGAATGCTTCAATCAAAACAGAAATTGGAGCTCATTTTATTAATGTGGTACCATTTATGCTTGAAGAAACGACGTCGAAACATAAAAAACGAGCGCAACACAACCCAAACCTATCTGAAACTCACCCGAGCGCCTCGGAATTCCATCCGAAAATACCAATAATTTCAATAACATAACACGATCCCGCTCAAGGCCTCAAACCACATCAAACAATGACAAAACTACAAATCGCACCATGAATCGAACTTATGAACTTCCAAATCTTCCAACTTCTAAAACTCGTGCCGAAACCTATCAAACCAAACCGGAATGACGTCAAATTTTGCAAGCAAGTCCCAATTGAAATAACGGAGCTGTTCCAACTCTCGAAATCATATTCCGACCCCGGTATCACCAAAGCCAACTATTGGTCAAACCTCTCCACCTTCCAAACTTTAACTTTTCCAACTTTCGTCGAAATGCTTTAAATCACCCTACGGACCTCCAAATCTAATTCCGGACGCACGCCTAAGTCCAAAATCAACATAAAAAGCTGTTGAAATGATCTAAAATCTATTTCAGAGCCGTTTACACAAAAGTCAAATTTCGGTCTACTCTTACATCTTAAGCTTCCAAAACTTGAATCTTTTTTCCAATTTGACTCTGAATAATTCGGTAACTGAATTCAACCACGCATATAGGTTGATATACATAATATGAAGATTTTCAAGGCCTTATGCCGCCGAACAGAACTTAAATTCTTAAAATGATTGGCCAGGTCGTTACATGAACCTGAACTGTTCTGTCATGATGAAGGCTATTATATCATCAAATTTCAGTCTGTAGCAGATGCTCGAGAGATATTTTATGCTGTCCCTTACTCAATTGATAACAAGCCCATCATCCTAAAACCATGGACTCTAGATTTCGATTTCACAGAGGAGATCCCTACTGTTATGCCACTATGGATAAAGTTTCCTAAATTGCCTATGTCGTGCTGGAGAGCTGGCTCTTTAAGCAGGATTACTAGTGTAATTAAGAACCCTGTCTTTGCTGATGAGTGCACTACTAAGAAGACTCGAGGATTCTATGCTCAAATGCTTATTAAAGTTAACGTTACAAAGAATTTCCCATTGAAATCATGTTTATGGACCTTTATGGAAATAAATTTCAACAGTCTGTAATCTATGAATGGAAACCTGCTTATTGTGATAAATGTTTGGTTGTTGGATATAAATGCACTACCCAGGCACACCCTATTATACAATAACCAAATCAGATAAGGAGAGCAAGGGGTAACAAGATTATTACACAAGAATGGAGAACCAAAGGTCCTATACATGTTGCAACTGAACCTCATAATACAAAACTGACAACACATATTGAACAAGAACTAGAGGGTAATAATTTGAAAGTTGCAGGCCAAACAGGAGTAACAAGGTTACTTGATCTTAGGGAGACTAAAGATCCATCTCCACACAACACAACAGTACTTGTAGCTGCAAAGGAGAAACATGATGACATAGGCAAAGAAATGCAGAATAGCACTGAACTTATCTTCATCAACTTTCCAGCTTTGACCCCTATCCCAGTGAAAAATAGATTTGAAGTTGTGTCAACAAGTAGTATGAGTATCACATGCCATATGGGTATAGAGGTGGAAATACCATGCAACTATGATGAATTGGTTGTTCTGGAATATTAGGGGTGTAAATAAAAGGTATAAACAAAATGAGGCAAGAAAGTATATTGGATAAATAAAATTAAGCCGTAGGACTCTCATAAACTAAAGTGAATGTACATAATGCTCAAAGGATTGCAAAAGCTATTGCACCTGGTTGGAATGTGCTAAAAACTACCAAGATGCAATCAACGGTAGAATCTGGATACTATGAGATACCACTAACCTGCTGGTTAATGGTATTAAATATGATGCTCAAATGATACACTGTCGGGTAAAAAGCAGAAGAAGTGATATTTACTTCTTACTCATAGTAGTGTATGAATACAATGGGACTGATCAAAGAAGAACCGTCTGAGATACTCTAAAACAACTCTCATTAAGTATAGAAATCCATGGATGATAGCTGGGGATTTTAATGCAATGTTATACCCTAATAACAGGTTATCTGGTAACCCAGTAAGCTACTCAGAAATCCAAGATTTTGCTTTCTGCCTTCAGAACTACCTTGGAAAGGTGATACTATACACGGTGTAACAAGCAACATGGATCTCATAGGTTCAGCAACAGGTTAGATAGAGTGTTTGAAATTATGAATTATGATATCATGGGGTCATGTGGAAACAAACTGTGGATTGCCTCAAATATCTGATCATGCTCCTAACTTTGACATCTACCACAAGGAACGGTAGAGTGCCTTTCAGATTCTTTAATGTGTGGGCAGAACACAATTACTTCTCTCAAATAGTTACTAGCATATGGAGTTCACATAGTCCACAGGGTAATCTGAAATTAGTTTGGGCAAGATTGAAAGATCTGAAACCTGCTTTGAAATCTCTGAATTCTAAGGAATTCAGGAGCATATAACTCAGAAAATTGAAAAGGCTAGAATTGAGTTGAGTGACATACAAGGAAAAATTTCACAGGGATGCACTGATACCTTACTTAACATGGAGAAAAAAATACTACTGAACCTTGAGAAAATGGTCTTTAATTGAAGAGAGTGTCCTTTAATAGAAAGCTAGAGCAAAGTTGAGACAACTTGGAGATTCAAACTCTAAGTACTTCACAGTAGTGATGAAAGATAAAACTCAAAAGAAGCAAACCACATAAATTACAACTTTGCTTGGAGACAAGCTGACTGACCCTGACGCTATCTAAAGGGAGATTGTTGATTTCTACAAAAGTTTAATAGGAACTATTGCAACTACTTTGTATGCCATCAAAAAAATATACATGAAGCATGAACCCACACTATCTCACCAACAAAGGGTTGGTCTATGTGCAAAAGTAACCAAAATGAGAGCCTCAAAGCAATTGCTGATGATAAAGCTCCAGACATTGATGGCTTTAATAAAGTTTTTTTCAAGAAAACCTGGGACATTATCAATATGCAGATCATAGATGCTGTGAAAGAGTTCTTCTCAACTGGAAAACTCTATAAAGCAATAAACTGTACTCCTGTTACATTGGTGCCTAAGTGAATAAACCTACCACAGTCAAAGAGTACAGGCCAATAGTCTGTTGTTCAATCCTTTACAAGATGATCTCTAAAATCCTTGCTTCTAGATTACAGAAAGTCCTGGTAGAAAGAGTGATGATAATGTCATTCTAGCTCTTGGGCTAGTCAAATCATACACAAGAGCGCAAATATCCCCTAGATGTATGATAAAGACTGATTTTCAGAAAGCTTACGACTCAGTAGAATGGATCTTCTTACAACAGGTTATGGAGGAGCTTAGGTTTCCTGACAGGTTTATCAGTTGGATAATAGAATGTATTAAGACTGTCAACTACACTATTCTTGTGAATAGGGAAACCACGGAACCTTTCAATGCTACCAAGTGTGAACAACTAATTTTTGACCACATCTAAATTCTATAGTATTATAGTGTAAATATTTCTTAGGTCTAATCTTGATGTTTTAAACTTTTATCTTATTTTTAATAGATTTTATTCGGTTTTAAATAAAATACCCACAATCTTAGAGTATAATTTTATTTCTATTAAAAAAAATAAAAAATATATATGTACATAGATACATATATTTTTTTTATTAGAATTTTAATAAGTAAGCTATAAAATCTTTCTTAGTATCATTTAAAGTACATGTAAATATTTAGTTTTCCTATTATAAGAAATGTTGGTTAATCTTCTTATCTTTATAATTTATTTATCTTTTAAAATAACAGACAAAAAAGAGTAAACTAAATAAAACAAATGTAAGAATCTGATTTAATAAAAATGAACAATCCTATAATCCCCATTTTTAGTCTAACTAACCCATGATCTACCCTCACCCTACACCCCTCACTTCTCACGTAACCCCTCACATCCTCTCTATATCCCCACTATTCCCCTTCATCATCTTCACACACACTACATATAAAACACTATCCCATTATAGAAGAGGGGCAACTAACAGAGGCAACAAGTCAAAAGAAAAGGAAGGAATTGGGTAAGAAAGAAAGAAAGAGAGGTGAGAAAAGGTTTAAGAGAAAGTTTGCTAATTTGAGTTTTTCATCAGTCGTAGGAAAAAAGAACAAAAAATCATAAATAGAATTAGTAATGATATGTGAAAACATGTTGGAGTTCTGGGTTTGAGTTTTAGTGAAAGTTCCTTTGGAGCTCCGCTTGCTTTGAGATTAACCGGGTAGAGTTTTGCTCGTAATTTTTTTGTTCAAGATTCGCTGTTGCTGTTCAAATTCGACATTGGATATTATTATATTCATCGGGTTTTTCTATTATTAAGGAAAAAACTTGCTTTAAAGGCCAGCATCCTTGCCAAATTTTTGTTATTGTTATGTATGATGGAACCTATGAAGATTAGTTTAATTCAAGTTTAATTCTTTTTTTTCTGTACTCTTTTGTCTTGGAGTGGGATCACTTAATTTCAACTTTATAATGGTTTACATGTTTGTTGGGATGTAAAAAAAATGAGTACTGATTTTAAAATTTAATAATATCCCTAGTTTATATCTTTACATATTTGTCTTAATAAAGAAGGTTCATGTGTCTAAGTGATTTATAAGACTATTTATAACGACTCGACCGATCGTTTTGAGCTCTGATGCGTAGTTCGGCGGTTTGAGGACATAAGCAACTTCACTTCAGGTATTCTGACTTGTACATGTCGTCAGAATTGAATTTCGGAAGGTCAGAATTGATTTGGAAAGAAAATTCTCATTTCGAAAGCTTTAAGTTGGAAGAATCCGGCCAAGGTTGGATTCTTTAGTAAATGACCTCGAAATCGAGGTTTGAAGGTTCCAACAGGTTCGTATGATGATTTTGGACTTGGACGTATGTCCGGGCCGGGTTTTGAATGAACCGGGAGCATTTCGGTGCCTGTTGTGGGAGTTAGCATTTTGAAAGAATTTCTTTAATATGGGTTGAAGTGATTTAAATGTTATCGATGTCCGTTTGGGATTTCGAGTCTGGGAATAGCTTCATATAGTGATTCTGGTATTGGGAGCGCGTCCGAAGGTGGATTTGGAGGTCCGTAGGTCATTTGGCAAAAGTTAGAAATTTGAGGGTTTTTGAAAAGTTTGACCGGAAGTGGAGTTTTTGATATCGGGATCGGATTCCGATTCCAAAAGTTGGAGTAGGCCTGTAATGTCGAATATGACTTTTGTGCAAAATTTGAGGTCAATCAGACGTGATTTGATAGGTTTCGACATCGAATGTAGAAGTTTGAAGTTCTAAAGTTTGTTAAGCTTGAATTGGGATGTGATTCGTATTTTTTAGCGTTGTTTGATGTGATTTGAAGGCTCGACTAAGCTCGTATGATGTTTAGTACGTGTTGGGGTAATTGGTTGAGGTTCCGGGGGCCTCGGGTGGATTTCGGATGGTTAACGGATCAAGTTAAAGCTTGAAGAATGGCTGAAGTGCACCAGTTCAGGTGTAATCGCACCTGCGGAAGTTTGGCCGTAGGTGCGTGACCGCAAAAGCAAGGACATGGTCGCAGGTGCAGTCTGGGCGAAGCTGGGCAGCAATCCCAGGTGCAAAGGGTTGTCCGCACCTGCGAGGTCGCAGATGCGGATGCGCATCTGCGCATGGGTGACCGCAGATATGGAAATAGGCTGGAAGCCCTGGGTCGCAGAAGCGATGAGAGATCCGTAGAAGCGGGACTGCAAATGCGGTTGAGTAATCCGCAGAAGCGAAAACTGGGCAGAACTTAAAGGGATCGAACTTGGTCATCTTTTCATTTTCATTTGGGATTTTGGAGCTCGGTTCTTTGGCTATTTTGAGGAGTCTTCATCATGTAACACAAGATAATTGATTCCCACTCATTATAAGTTAAATACATGGTTTGTATAAGGATTTAAACATGGAAATTTATTAGAAATTGTGAGGTTTTTGGTAGAAACCCTAAAAATTGGTATTTTTGGATTTTTGACCCTCAAATTGGACATAGAATTTGGAATAAACTATATATTTGAGTTCGTGAGGTTATGGGTAAAGTTTATCTTCAAAAATTTTCAGAATCCGGGCACGTAGTCTCGATGGTGATTTTATCGACTTTTCAAGCGGTGTTAAGAATTGTTATAAATTGGATTATAATAAGTATTAGAGTGTTATTTATGATTTACACGTTTATTTGGATAGCTTTGGAGCTATAGGCATCGGTTCGAGTTGCTAGGAAGGTGTTGGAGCCGATTTTGGGACTCCGGAGCGAGGTAAGTCTCTTTTATAACCTTGTAAGAGGGAATTAACCCCATAGGTGAACTAAATTATTTGTGCTTCTATTTGTGGAGGTTACGTACACACGAGGTGATGAGAGTCCGTACGTAGCTACTAGCTATGCCTGTATCCGGGTAGTTTTAGGCTTACATCATGCCTTGTTGATATTGTTATTGATTTATGTTTATTGTTTGCGTTGAGAAGGAGCGTAATTGAGTTTGCTTATTAAATGTTTGAAAGGAGTTGAAATTGAGGAAAAATTGGGACCTTAAAATTTTTTATTGAAATTTCATATTTTGAAAAGAATGGAAGAATACTATAATAACTTAAGAAATTTATGTGTAACTGCGTCACAAGTAAGATCCGCGATTGGGGAAATTCCTTAAATTTATATTTGACCGCGTCACATATATGATCCGCGGGCGGGGTAGTAGATGCATCTATGGTTCGCGCCGTTCGACCCTCGGCATTTCACAGTTTACATTTATGTTGGATCGTGCCGAACGTCCTCGGTGGTATTTGTGTGTGATAATGGAACTGGAAATCCCTTTTATAATTGGTATAAACTCATTGTTTGTGTGATGTTTTAAAAGAAGGAAGTAATTTAGTCTCTTAAATATGATGAAGACTTGCTCAGTTATTTCTTGTTCTGAGTCTTATTGTCGTATATCATGCTTAATTAGAATTTCAGATTATCAAATATTGTTGGCTCTTAGTAAGTGTCGAAGTCGATCCCTCGTCATTATCTCTTCGAGGTTAGGTGGGATACTTACTGGGTACGCATTGATTTACGTACTTATACTACACTTGTTGCACATTTTGTGCAGGCGCATTTATGATTAGCGGCCTTGTAAGAGCAGATGCGTGTACGCATGCGGAGACTTAGTCGAGCTGCACTCTGTATTACGACCCCTAGCCAGCAGAGTCTCCTCCCGAATATTTTATTTCTCATGTCCAATTTATATTCCGGACAGATGTTGTATGTTATTTTATATTCTTAGTTGATGCCCATGAACTTGTGACACCGGGTTTTGGGGCGATTATGGATTGCACTGTATTGAAATTGTTGTAAAAACATTATTATTCACTCTGTAACTTCCATCTCTTGCTGTTTAATTAAAGGGAAAATAAAATTTCTAAATTCTTAAAACGAGAATAAAACTAAGTATTTATTGTTGACTTGCCTGATACAATCTTTAATGAATTTTGGGACGTGACATTATTTGATGTTGGCTTAAATTATGTGGTATATTGCAGAACCTTTAAATAATAATAGAAGTGTTTGGTTGGTTTTATTCATGATATTTGAGTTTGAAGGAAAGTTTATGAGGTTAGACATCAATTGATTTCTTTGGATTAGCAGATACTTAGGCAGTGTCTCTGTCATATTTTCTTTCATAGACTGGCTAACTCATTACATTTTTTACACCTTATATCTAAAGGAAAAAATAATGATTGGCAATGTATTTGGAATTGTTAAGTTTATTAAAAGTTTGTTGGCCTTAAAATTATTTTTTCAAAGCTTTCTTGTAGAGTCAACTTTCAGAAATGGGATTGATGTTATTTAATTTTTATGCCACTAACTGATTTATGGATATATAAATTGTTCTACTTAGTTTCATGGTTTAGTTACTTTTATGTCTTGTGCATATGATTAGGAAAATCCACGTAACTCTTGTCAAAATATTTGATAAATGAAGTTATTTGTTTTGTATTCCTGAATTGAGCGACATGTTCTTAACTTTATTTAGATTATTATATTCATTTGTACATTTTCTGTTATGGTTCATGTGAATTAATTATTTGGGTTATTTCGTTCCATCCTATACTTTGTTATGAGTTTAGCGGTTGCTACGAGGAGGCTCTTAATTAATTAAGTTATTTCATAGTTGACCTAAATAATAAAGTAATGGCTTGATAATTAGAATTGAAAAAAAAATATATTGATAAGTGAGGAAGAGATGCGGTTACGAATTAATTTAAAACCGTTGCAAGAAATAAAAGGAGTGATAAAAAAAATTGTGAGGAAGCAAGACGAGTTAGGAACTGATTCAAGATTAGTTGTGATAAGTAAATAATAATAATAATAATAATAATATAATAATAATAATAATAATATAATAATAATAATAATAATAATAATAATAATAATAATAATAATAATAATAATAATAATATAAGATATATAATTAAATATCTCGAGTATAAAAGAGATAAAATAATTAAATATTCTAAATATGCTATTAACCCATATTCATACCCGAACCTTGGATTGATATGCTTCAATAATAAAATGGTCATGTGCGCATTCTGCGTCTTGATACCTTTAAATTTACAATAATTATATTTTAACCATGTGTACATTCTCGCAACTTGGTTTAACATCCAACTTCAAAGAAGAATACCTTGTACGCATACTGCATCTTGGTGAAAATAATTAATAAAATATAATAATTAATTAAGCGGTAGTAGGCAAAAAATTACCAATATAATACAAGAATAGCCAAAAATTGATTTAAGCATTACATTAATCAATAAAAGCGACCGTGCTAGAACCATGAGACTCGAGGGGTGCCTTACACCTTCACCTCGGTCAACAGAATTCCTTACCCAATCTTCTATTTTCGTAAACCATAAATTAAGAGTCAAACCTTCCTTTTGATAAGGGATTCAAAATAAAATGTGACTTTGAACACCAAAACTCAATTCCAAGTGGCCACTCCAAATAATAAGCAATCCCTTTTCAGAACGTCACTTTAATTGGAAAAACTTTTCTAATACTCAACCTCGTAATAGGGTCGCGTGGAAAAAAAGAGGTGTGAAACCAAGGGTCTTCGACAAGGAGATCATATCTCCCCTTTTCTCTTTGTTATAATGATGGAATACTTGAGTCGATCACTGCATGGACTTAAGAAGGAGCTTGACTTACAATATCATCTCAGATGTAGGAAGCTTGACATCACTCATATGAGTTTTGCCGATGACCTTTTTGTTATATACTAAGGGTAATGTCTCTTCAATGGCTATACTTTACAAATGCTTTATTCAATACTCTCCGGCATCAGGCTTACATGCTAATCTAGGAAAAAGTTCAGTATATTTTGGTGTGTAATGCAAGTTGTGAAGGACTAGATATTCGCACACCTGGGATTTACAAGTGGATCCTTACTCTTCAAGTACCTACCATCCCTTAGTCCACAAATAATGGATCTCATATAGTGGCAACCATTGATTGAAAAGATCACAACCAAGATTTCTTCCTGGACTGCTAAGAAGTTGTCTTATGTTGGTCGTGTGCAGCTGGTCCAATCTGTAATCTTTGGCATACAAGCATAATGCGCTCAATTGTTTATCTTACCCGCTAAGGTGCTAAAAAAGATAGAGGCAGTTTGTAGAAGTTACATCTAGTCTTGAATTAATACAATAACCAAGAAGTCTTAGTAACATAGGAAAATATCTGTAATCCCAAATCAGCTGGTGGACTTAATCTCATCAACTTTCCTCTGTGGAACAAAGCAGCTATTGCCAAATCTTGATGGGACTTAACACATAAACAGGACAAGCTATGGATTAGGTGGATCAATGCATATTATATCAAACACCAGCGGATCCAGCAGATGCATATACCTCAGCTAGCCAGTTGGATGGTGAGACAAATAATTGGATCAAGAGTAACTTTGCTGCAGACACAAAATATACATGACAATAGGAAAAGTATCATTAGACAATTATACTTGCAGCTCCTAGGTGAGTTACCAAGAGTAAGCTGGAAATGTCTAATTTTCCAGAATACTTCTAGGCCAAAGCATTCTTCACTATGTGGTTGTTGATCCATGGTAGATTTCCAACTAAAGATAAGTTAGCCAGCTGGGGCATAACTGTTACCTCTCAATATGTTATGTGTCAAGAATAGGATGAATCAAGGTAGCACCTCTTTGTTACATGCCCATATACTATAGAACTTTGGAAGAAAGTAATTTCTTGGGTACAAAGATCACGTATGTTTTCCATTTGCTGGGATCAACATCTTCAGTGGATCATCAAATAAGAAAAAGGGAAGTCCAAGAAGGCTAGCATCTTCAAAATGATTTATGCTGGGATTTTGCATGCAATACAGATAGAAAAAAACACACGTATATTTGAGCAAAGGTATCGAGGGAATGATGTCCTGGTACTTTGCGATAGCTCATATATGCAATGTTAGAGTGGCCACTCGAGCTAGGAGTTACATACAACAGTTTTGGCTAGGAACATACTAGATTGAATAGCTTGTTTGTAAATAGGTACAACTTGTTTTGTCCTTCAGTTTTGAGATAGCCAGCTGAGTTAGCATGATTATGGTTTTGTACAGTCTTTATTTGGTGATTAATACAGAAGAAGTTTGATTACCAAAAATAATTATAGGAGATTAAGAAATATGTCTAGAATCTTTTATAAAGATAAATAATAGTGTTAAAGTTATTATAAGATAAAAATCAACTAAAACGTCTTATCTTTTGTAACGACCTGGCCGGTCATTTTGAGAATTTAAGCTCCATTCGGCGGCATAAGGTCTTGAATAGCTTCATGTTATGTGTATAGACGTGCGTGCATGGTTGAAATTCAGTTACTAGATGATTCGGGATCGAATTGGAATAAAGAATCCAGTTTTGGAAGCTTAAGCAGGGAGAATTTGGCCGGTATGTGACTTTTGTTTAAACGGTTCTAGAATGAGTTTTGGATGATGTCAGAAACTTCGTGTGGTGATTCTGGACTTAGGCGTGTGTCCGAATTTGGATTTGGATGTCCATAGGGTGATTTGGGGCATTTCCGTGAAGTTGAAGTTGGGAAATGTAAAGGTTTGACTAATGGTTGACTTTTGTGATATCGGGGTCGAAATGCGATTACGGGAGTTGGTACACCTCCATAATTTCATTTGGGACTTGTCTGCAAAATTTGCGTCATTCCGGGTTGAATTGATAGGTTCTGCACGAGTTTTAGAAGTTGAAAGATTTGAAAGTTCATAAGCTCGATTCATGGTGCGGTTTGTAGTTTCGTCATGATTTGATGTGATTTGAGACTTCGAATGGGATTGAGTTAAGGTATGGAACTCGTTGGTATGATTGGACGGGGTCCCGGGGGCCCCGGATGTGTTTCAGACGAGTTTCAGATGGTTTCTGTCACGACCCAAAATCCCACGCGGGTCGTGATGGCGCCCAACACCGGGGTCAGGCAAGCCAACAGTTGCTTACCAGTGAAGTTTCCTTATTAACGTACCAACCCCACATGTTTCCCAAAGTTTTACACTTAACTTATTAAAAATAGAAGCGGAAACATTCATCAATTTAAGTGCATACAACCAAAATGATCGTGATCCAATACATAATTACATATACAGTCCCAAAATAGAATCTACTAAGTGCGTGCCAGGAACTAGTGTCACAAGTCAATGGGCGACTAATAGAATATACAAAAGAAGATACAAGAGGTACTGCTGTCTAAAATGATATAGACATGAATAAACAAAAGATAACACCATAGCATAGCTGGGAATCGCCAAGGGAGGCAGCTCACCGTGTAGTCAGGTCCGGAATATGTCAAGCTCCAGTCGGATAACTAGAAACACCAGCCCCAGAACCTGTGCAGTTAAGTACAGAAGTGCAACATGAGTACATAAATATATATATGTACCCAGTGAGTGTCCTGCCTAACCTCGAATAAGTAGTGATGAGAAGTCGACATGACACTCACTAAGGTCCAACAATATAAATTAACAGAATTTAATAAAAATAGTAGGCATGTATGGCAGTGAAGCAACAAGTATATATGTGTAAGATACTGAAATCCAGGAAGAATACTAAGGATAAATAAAACAATTACCACTTCACTTTTTTCCAAATATCTGTCAGATAAATTTCATGAAATTTAATAACAAGTAAAGCATACGCATGCAGGGTGAGGACAACCGGCCGGAGTCACAGGATAGTCACGCTCGTGCACTGCCGAAGGATCGATTGGCCCGTCCCAAAAGTTCACCTCACAAGCTCTCTATGCACTACCGAAATATCGATCGTCCAGTCCCAAAAGTGTATCTCTCAACCTCTCTACGCACTGCCGAAGGATCGATCGGCCCGTCCCAAAAGTGCGTCTCTCAGTCTCTCCATGCACTGCCAAGGGATCGACCAGCCTGTCCCAAAAGTGCATTTCTCAATCTCTCTGCGCACTACCGAAGGATCGATCGGCCCGTTCCAAAAGTGCTCCTCTCAATAGAGTGGGGGAAATCACATTCCGCTCGCGGAATACAATTTGTGAAGCGGTCACATGCACATACATTATTCCTTTTTAAAAGAGAATGCCTTTCCATAATAAACTTTCTTACAAGTTTTTCTCAAATTTCATAACTTCGGGAATGTAAACAATATGAAATGTAAATTTAGCACGCATATAGTTCATATCAAGTAAAACATAAGGCATGATGTGGGCATAACTACCCGGACATAATAGAAATAGTCGCTACGTACGGACTCTCGTCACTTTATACGTACGTGGCCCCCACAAATGATCACATATAGCATTTAAATCACCTAGGGGGACAATTCTCCCTTACAAGGTTATAAAGGAGACTCACCTCGTGACGATACCACCCCTCGGATCAAGGATGCGCCCGTATCTCCGAAATCTACCCTCGACAGCTCGCAACTAGCCCAATATAGTATAATTACATCAACTCATGATCAAAGAAGAAGAATTAACCTATTAACCCAAAATTCACCATTCTTGAAGAATTACTCAATTTCAACCCCGAGCCCGCATGCTCGAATATCGAAAATTATTGAAGGGGTCGCTCACTCGTAGCCTAAGGATCAAAATTATGTAACTTTATTGGAATGCATGGCAATCATTGAGTGATTTATCAAATTCTCATTCACCCTAACTTGTACTAGCCAAATTCTTATTTTTTTTGTTGATGTTTTAGTAATTAATTCTAGTTGAATTCCATGTAAATTTTAGGAAAATAGAGAGGAATTACTCACCTTAGCACTATATAGGTCGTGGAGGGTCCTGCTCAATCTTGAAGGCTCTCTAATGGAGTTTTTGGATGAGGAAGAATGAAGAAAACCCATTTTTTAAACATTTAAATAAGTTTGCCTACAGGTGTTTCCGCACCTGCGACCCAGGGACCACACCTACAATCCCGCGCCAGCGAGAAAAGAATCGCACCTGCGGAAAATGGCGAGGGGGCTGGGGATCGCACCTGCGGGAGGTGGGGGAGGGGGGGTTTCCGCACCAGCGGAACCGCTCCTGCGGAAATTGTTCCGCACCTGCAAAGGTAGGGGGCCCCTGGGATTTCGCACCTGCGAGGCGGGGACTGCAGGAGCGGTCCTGCACCTGCGGCTGGGCAACCGCACCTGCGGTCACACCAGCAACCGCTGCACCAACAATTGTTTTAGCTGGTTTTGGCCTCGTTAGGTGCCCGGGAGGCACCTGAACCCACCCGAGCCCTAATCAAAATATACCAACGAGTCCCAAATAATAATACAGACTCTCTCATGCCTTTGGAACACCCAAAACAACGCTAAAACTCAAAATCACACCCCCAAACCCCAAGAACCAAACTTAGGAATTTTAAGTTTTCTAGACTTCGCTCACAACGCGCCGAACCGACCTATACAACTCGGAATGACTCCAAATTTTACAGGCAGGTCATAATTAACATAATGGAACTATTTCCGATCTCGGAATTCCATTTAGACCTATATAATACAAAAACACATCCCAAACCAAAATATGAACTTAAGGAACTTCTTATTTCAATATTGGGGGCCGAGATGCCCCCGGGTCATCAGAAACCCAATACGAACATACGCCCAAGTCCGAAATCATCACACGAAGCTATCGAAACTGACAAAACTCGATCTCGAGGTCGTTTACCCAAAATATTGACCGAAGTCAAACTTGGCGTTAAAGGCCAACCTTATGGAACCAATTGTTCCTATTGCACTCTAAACACCTCCAAATCCCGGACCACCAGTCCCCGCAAGTCATAAATCACAAAAATCCGCTATGGGAAGTTTTATTTATAGGAACGGGGTCCGATCACGCAAAACAACCGGTCAGGTCGTTACATTCTCCACCTCTTAAACAAATGTTCGTCCTCGAACGGGTCTAGAATCATACCTGAAGTGCTGAATAAGTGTGGATATCTGCTCCGCATGTCCTCCTCGGACTCCCAAGTCTCATCCTCAACTGGTTGGCCCCTCCACTACACCTTTACGGCAGAAACTCTCTTGGACCTCAACCGGCGGTCCTGACTATCAACAATAGCAACTGGCTCCTCCTCGTAGCCCAACCTTTCATCCAAATGAATAGTGCTGAAATAGACCACATGAGAGAAGTCGGCATGGTACCTACGGAGCATGGATACATGAAAAACTGGGTGAACTCCTGATAAGTTGGGAGGCAAGGCCAGCTCATAAGAAACCTCCCCAATTCGCCTCAACACCTCGAATGGACCTATAAACCTTGGGCTCAACTTTCCCTTCTTCCCAAACCTCATAATACCCTTCATAGGCGAAACTTTCAATAGGACCCTATCTCCCTCCATAAATGATGCATCACGCGCCCTCTGATCCGCGTAAATCTTCTGCATGGACTGTGTTGTACGGAGTCTCTCATGAATCAACTTCACTTTCTCCAAGGCATCCCTCACCAGGTCGGTGCCATATAACTTAACCTCGCCAGGCTCAAACCACCCGATAGGAGAACGATATCACCGACCATACAAATCCTCAAATGGTGCCATCTCATTGCTGGACCGATAACTATTATTGTAAGCGAACTCGGCCAAAGGCAAGAACTTGTAACGACCCGACCGGTCGTTTTGCGTTATCGAACCCCGTTCTCCTAAATGAAACTTCCTATAGCGGCATTTTATGATTTATGACTTGTGGATACTTGTGGTCTGGGATTCGGAGGTGTTTTGAGTGCAATAGGGATAATTGGTTCCTTAAGGCTAGCCTTTAAGACTAAGTTTGACTTCGGTCAACATTTTGGGTGAACGACCCCGGAATCAAATTTTATCAGTTCCTGTAGCTTCGTGTGATGATTTCGGACTCGGGCGTATGTTCGGATTGGGTTTCTGATGATCCAGGGGCATTTCGGCGCCCAATATTGAAATTAGAAGTTCCTTAAGTTTATATTTTGGTTTGGGATGTATTTTTGTGTTATCGAGGTCCAAACAGAATTACGAGACCGGGAATAGTTCTGTAACGTTAATTATGACTTGCCTGCAAAATTTGAGGTCATTCTGAGTTGTATAGGTCGGTTCGGCGCGTTATGAGCGAGGTCTAGAAAATTGAAAATTTCTAAGTTTGGTTCTTGGGGTTTGGGGGTGTGATTTTGAGTTTTAGTGTTGTTTTGGGTGTTCCGAAGGCTCGAGCGAGTCCGCATTATGATTTGGGACTCATTGGTATATTTGGATTAGGGCTCGGGTGGGCCCAGGTGCCTCCCGGGCACCTAACGAGGTTAAAAACCAGCTAAAACAATTGTTGGTGCAGCTGTTGCTGGTGTGACCGCAGGTGCGGTTGCCCAGCCACAAGTGCGGGACCTCTCCTGCGGTCCCAGCCTCGCAGGTGCAAAAATCTAGGGGACCCTCAGCCTTCGGAGGTGCGAAACCATTTCCGCAGGGGCGGGTCCGCTGGTGCGGAAAATCTTCCGCTAGTGCGATCCCCTGCCCCTCGCCATTTTTCGTAGGTGCGGTTTATTTTTCCTCGCTAGTGCAGAACCGCAAATGCGGTCCCTGGGTCGCAGGTGCCGAAACCCCTGTAGGAAGACCCCTTTAAATGTTAAAACAACGGGATTTTCTTCATTTTTCTCATGCACAAACTCCATTAGAGGGCCTCCAAGCTTGAGCAGCACCCCCACGACCTAAATAGTGCTAAGGTGATAAATTCCTTTCTATTTTTCCTAAATCCTTACATGGAATTCAACTAGAATTGATTACTAAAACATCAAAAAAATCAAGAATTGGGTAGTACAAGTTAGGGATCTTAAGAATTTGATAAACCACCCAATGTTGGCCATGCATTCCAGAAAAATGACGTAATTATGATCCTTAGGCTTCGGGTGAGTGATCCCTTCAAGAATTTTCGGAATCCGTCTGTGTGGGCCTGGGGTTGGATTTTTGGAATTTCTTAAGTATGTCGAATTTTGGGTAAATTAGAATAATTTCCCTACTTTGAGAATGCATTGATGTCATTAAACTATATTTGGCTAGTTGCGAGCCGTCGAGGGTAGATTTCAGAGATTCGGGCGCATCCTTGATCCCAGGGGTGGTTTCGTCGCGAGGTGAGTCTATTTTCCAACCTTGTAAGGGGGAAATGTCCCCATAGGTTCCTTGTTTGCTATGTATACATGTTGTGGGGCCCGTGTACGTACCAAGTGATGAGAGTCCGTACATGGCGACTATATTGCTATGTCGGGTAGCTTTAGGACTCACGAACATGCTACTATGTGCCTTATTTGTACTTGTTATGTGTTAAGAGTTGTAATTATTGTTGAGGTGATATGGAAATATGAAACATTATGATTTAGATCCCAGTTGGCTATCCGTGGTATTGAGATAGTCCTGTTGATTTCACTATTGAGTTGGTACACACATGTACTTATATATATATACACACTTGATATCGAGTCAGCACACAAACCGCATGTATGATGCGCGACCGTGGGTCAGTTTATTATTATTATCGATTCAGCACACGAGTCGCAGGGATGATGCACGATCGTGGGATAACTTATTATATCGAGTCAGCACACGAGTCACAGGGATGGCGCACGATCGTGGGATAGCTTATTATATCGAGTCAGCACGCGAGTCGCATGTATGATTCGCGATCGTGGGATAGCTTATGACCTCAGTCCCTATGACCATCCTTATGACTCCGGCCGGTTGTCTTGTCCTAGTATGTGTATGATCACTTGAGTTTTGAGTCATTTAATAAAAAAATTGGAGTTTCAGGTATTGGTTAAGAGAAGATTTTAGTACCTTGTTGTCCCTTTTCAGTTATTATCTGGTTTTTGTTATTTGCTATATACTTGTTGCTCACTGTTTCCCATGCCTATTGCTTTAGCCATATTTCATCATATATTATATTGTTGGACAAGAGGGCCAGATTTACAAGTGATTTCAGGGGTGCTCCAGTTAGGGGCAGGGGTCAGTTTAGAGGCGGTCAGTCCAGCAGGCCTTCATATGCAGCACCTCCACCACTTCCCCGAGGTGTCCCAGTTAGGCCCCAGTTTAGTGCCATTCCAGAGCGCTCCTATCGACCTTCAGCTATTCAGGGTTCTCCCAGTGGTCATTCCAGTCATCAGAGATCCTTCGATCCTTATTTCAGTGCTATGCCTGAGGGCTCTCATCGCCCTCCGGCCATTCAGGATTCTTCTTCGGGTTAGCAGGATACGTCATTTGTGAGGTGCTTCGAGTGTGGGAACTTAGTCCACATCAGGAAGGATTGTCCCAACTATCGGGGCAAGTCCGTGCAGCAGAGTCATCAGCCCGCGATTTCAGCACCAGCAGTCAAGCCGCCTAGAGGTGGGGGTCAGGTTAGCAGGAGCCGTCGTAGAGGGGAAGGCCAGTCCGGAGGGGGTCAGTCAGCTCTGGCTCATTCTGGGGGAGCTCAGCCTTCAGGTGCTCCAGCCAGGTTTTATGTCATTCCGGCCAGATTTGATGCAGTGGCCTCAGACGCCATGATCACAGGTATTATCTTAGTATGTGGTAGAGAGGTTTCAGTATTGTTTGATCCAGGATCCACTTATTCATATGTTTCAGCCTAATTTTCTCCTTTTCTGGATGTCTCTCGAGAGTCTTTGGGATCTCCTACATATGTGTCCACTCCTGTGTGTAACTCTGTGGTGGTAGACTGGGTGTATCGGTCTTGTGTGATCACCTTCTGTGAGTTTGAGACTAGAGCTGACCTTTTATTGCTCGACATGGTTGATTTTGAGGTTATTCTAGGCATGGTGGCTATCCCCTTATCATGTCGTGCTCGATTGCCATGCCAAGACAGTTACTCTAGCCATGCCTGAGTCTCCTAGGCTGGAGTGGAGGGGTTCTTCAGTTAGCGCATCCAGCCAGGTTATTTCATTCTTGAAGGCTCGACATATGGTCGAGAAGGGTTGTCTAGGCTATTTGGCTTATGTGCGGTACACCACCACCGAGTCTCCGATGATTTATTCCGTGCCAGTTGTTCGAGAGTATGCTGATGTATTTCCTTCGGATCTTCCGGGCATGCCTCCGGACCGTGATATTGATTTCTGCATTGATTTAGCCCCAGATACTCAGCCTATATCCATTCCTCCGTATCATATGGCTCCGAAAGAGATGAATGAGTTGAAGGAGCAACTTGAGGAGTTGTTAGCTAAGGGGTTCATCAGACCGAGTGTGTCGCCGTAGCGTGCTCCAGTTCTATTTGTGAAAAAGAAGGATGGATCTATGCGGATGTGTATTGACTACCGCCAGTTGAACAAGGTTACCATTAAGAACAAGTATCCCTTTTTGCATCGATGATTTGTTTGACCAGTTGCAGGGTGCTCGTGTGTTTTCTAATATTGACTTGAGATCAGGGTATCATCAGTTGAGGATTCGGTCTTCAGATGTTCCGAAGACTACTTTTTGTACGAGGTATGGCCATTATGAGTTCATAGTGATGTCCTTTGGCTTGACTAATGCCCCAACATCCTTTATGGACTTGATGAATAAAGTGTTCAGGCCGTATATTGATTCCTTCGTCATCGTCTTCATCGAAGAAATTTTGATTTACTCCCGTATCCTGGGGGAGCACGAGCAGCATTTGAGAGTTGTGCTCCAGACCCTACGAGAATAGAAGCTATATGCCAAGTTCTCCAAATGTGAGTTTTGGTTGGATTCCGTGGCATTTTTGGGGCATGTGGTATCCGGATAGGGTATCAAGGTTGATCCTCAGAAGATCAAGGCAGTTCAGAGTTGGTCGCGTCCTACTTCAACTACATAGAATCAAGAGCTTTTTGGGCCTAGCAGGTTATTATCGCTGATTTGTGGAGGGTTTCTCTTCTATTGCAGCTCCATTGACTAGATTGACTCAGAAGAATTCCCCATTTCTATGGTCTGACGAGTGTGAGGCGAGCTTTCAGAAGCTCAAGACAGCATTGACCTCAGCGCCAGTTCTAGTATTGCCATCCAGTTCTGGGAGGTACAAAGTATATTGCGACGCTTCATGCATTGGCTTGGGGTGCGTGTTGATGCATGAGGGGAGAGTTATTGCTTATGCTTCACGCCAGCTGAAGGTTCATGAGAAGAATTACCCTGTGCATGATTTGGAGTTGGATACGATTGTTCATGCTCTTAAGATCTGGAGGCACTATTTGTATGGAGTGTCCTGTGAGGTTTATACAGACCACCGCAGCTTGCAGTAGTTATTCAAATAGAAGGATCTTAATTTGAGGCCGCGCAGATGGCTTGAGTTGTTGAAGTATTATGATATCGCCATTCTTCATCACCGGGGAAAGGCTGATGTGGTGGCAGATGCTTTGAGTCGGAAGGCTGAGAGTATGGGTAGCTTGGCTTATATTGTAGCAGAGGAGAGACCTCTAGCCTTGGACATTAAGTCCTTGGCCAATCGCTTGGTGAGATTAGATCTTTCAGAGCCTCGTCGAGTCTTGGCACATGTGGTTGCTCAGTCTTTGTTATTGGGAGAGATTAAGGTCCGACAGTTCTATGATCCGTGCTTGGCATAGCTTCGGGAGACAGTGGTTCAGGGTAGGTCCAAGGAGGTTACTATTAGCGAGGATGGTGTTCTGAGACTTCAGGGCCGCTTATGTGTTCCTAATGGTGCTACGAAGATGTATCGTGATTTGAAGCAGTATTTCTGGTGGAGGCGAATGAAGAAGGACATTGTGGAGTATGTGACTAGTTACCTTAATTGCCAGTAGGTTAAGTATGAGCACTAGAGTCCAGGAGGACTACTTCAGCGGATGCCCATTCCTGAGTGGAAATGGGAGCGCATTGCTATGGACTTCGTGGTTGGGTTGCCTCGGACTTCGCGGAAGGTTGACGCGGTTTGGGTCGTTGTGGATAGATTGACCAAATCGGTGCATTTTATTCCAGTGGCTACTACATATTCATCTGATAGGTTGGCCCAGATTTACATTCGGGAGATAGTCCGGTTGCATGGTGTGCCGGTGTCCATCATATCAGATCGAGGTCCTCATTTCACCTCGCACTTCTAGAGAACATTGCATAGTGAGATGGGCACCCAGATAGACCTCAGCACAACATTTCATCCTCAGACTGATGGCCAGTCAGATCGTACAGTTCAGATATTGGAGGACATGCTCAGGGCATGTGTGATTGATTTCGGGGGTCAGTGGGACCAGTTCTTGCCTTTGGCCGAGTTTACTTACAATAATAGTTATAAGTCCAGCATTGAGATGGCACCATTTGAGGCTTTGTATAGTCGGCTATGTCGTTCTCCTATCGGGTGGTTTGAGCCCGGCGAGGCTAAGTTATATGGAACCGACCTGGTGAGGGATGCCTTGGAGAAAGTGAAGTTGATTCAGGAGAGACTCCGTACAGCACAGTCCATGCAGAAGAGGCGCGGATCAGAGGGCGCGTGATGTATCATTTATGGAGGGAGATAGGGTCTTGTTGAAAGTTTCTCCTATGAAGGGTATTATGAGGTTTGGGAAGAAGGGAAAGTTGAGCCCAAGGTTTATAGGTCCATTTGAGGTGTTGACACAAGTTGGGAAGGTTGCTTATGAGCTGGCCTTGCCTCCCAGCTTATCAGGAGTTCACCCAGTTTTTCATGTATCCATGCTTCGGAGGTACCATGCCGACTTCTCTCATGTGGTCGATTTCAGCACTATTCAGTTGGATGAGAGGTAGGGCTACGAGGAGGAGCCAGTTGCTATTGTTGACAGTCAGGACCCTCGGTTGAGGTCCAAGAGAGTTTCTTCCGTAAAGGTTTAGTGTAGGGGCCAACCAGTTGAGGAGGCGACCTGGAAGTCCGAGGAGGACATGTGGAGCAGATATCCACACTTATTCAGCACTTCAGGTATGATTCTATACCCGTTCGAGGACGAACGTTTGTTTAAGAGATGGAGAATGTAACGACCCGATCGGTCGTTTTGCGTTATCGGAACCCATTCCCCTAAATGAAACTTCCCATAGAGACATTTTATGATTTATGACTTGCGGGGACTGGTGGTCCTGGATTCAGAGGTGTTTTGAGTGCAATAGGGACAATTGGTTCCTTAAGGCTGGCCTTTAAGGCCAAGTTTGACTTCGGTCAACATTTTGGATGAACGACCCCGGAATCGAGTTTCGTTGGTTTCGGTAGCTTTGTGTGATGATTTCGGACTTGGGCGTATGTTCGGATTGGGTTTCTGATGACACGGGGGCATTTCAGCACCCAATATTGAAATAAGAAGTTCCTTAAGTTCATATTTTGGTTTGGTACGTGTTTTTGTGTTATCGAGGTCCGAACGGAATTCTGAGACTGTGAATAGTTTCGTTATGTTAATTATGAATTTCCTGCAAAATTTGAGGTCATTCTGAGTTGTATAGGTCGATTCGGCGCGTTGTGAGCGAGGTCTAGAAAACTAAAAATTTCTATGTTTGGTTCTTGGGGTTTGGGTGTGTGATTTTGAGTTTTAGCGTTATTTTGGGTGTTCTGAAGGCTTGAGCGAGTCCGTATTATGATTTGGGACTCGTTGGTATATCTAGATTAGGGCTTGGGTGGTCTAAGGTGCCTCCCGGGCACCTAACGAGGCCAAAAACTAGCTAAAACAACTAATGGTGCAGTTGTTGCTGGTGTGACAGGAGGTGTGATTTCCCAGCCGCAGGTGCGAGATCGCTCCTGCGGTCCCAGCCTCGCAGGTGCGAAAATCCAGGGGCCCCCCAGCCTTTGCAGGTGCGGAACCATTTCCGCAGGGGCGGGTCTGCTAGCACGAAAATTCTTCCGCTGGTGCGATCCCCAGCCCCCTCGCCATTTTTCCGCAAGTGCGGTTTTTTTTCCTCGCTGGTGCGGGACCGTAGGTGCGGTCTCTGGGTCGCAGGTGCGGAAACCCCTGTAGGAAGACCCCTTTAAATTTTAAAAAAAAGGGATTTTCTTCATTTTTCTCATGCACAAATTCCATTAGAGGGGCTCCAAGATTGAGCAGCACCCCCACAACCTAAATAGTGCTAAGGTAAGTAATTCCTCTCTATCTTCCTAAATATTTACATGGAATTCAACTAGAATTGATTACTAAAACATCAAAAAAATCAAGAATTGGGTAGTACAAGTTAGGGCTCTTAAGAATTTGATAAACCACCCAATGTTAGCCACGCATTCCAGAAAAATGTCGTAATTATGATCCTTAAGCTTCGGGTGAGTGATCCCTTCGAGAATTTTAGGAATCCGAGCGTGTGGGCACGGGGTTGGATTTTTGGAATTTCTCAAGAATGTCGAATTTTGGGTAAATTAGAATAATTTCCCTACTTTGAGCATGCACTGATGTCATTAAACTATATTTGGCTAGTTGCGAGCCGTCGAGGGTAGATTTCGGAGATTCAGGCGCATCCTTGATCCGAGGGGTGGTTTTGTCGCGAGGTGAGTCTTCTTTCCAACCTTGTAAGGGGGAAATGTCACCATAGGTTCCTTGTTTGCTATATACATGTTGTGGGGGCTGCGTACGTACCGAGTGACGAGAGTCCGTACGTGGCGACTATATTTCTATGTCGGGTAGCTTTAGGACTCACGAGCATGCCACTATGTGCCTTATTTGTACCTGTTATGTGTTAAGAGTTGTAATTATTGTTTAGGTGATATGGAAACATGAAAATTATGATTTAGATCCCAGTTGGCTATCTGTGGTATTGACACAGTCCTGTTGAGTTCACTGTTGAATTGGTACACACATGTACTTATATATATACACACACCTGATATCGAGTCAGCACACGAGCCGCAGGTATGATGCGCGGTCATGGGTCAGCTTATTATTATTATCGAGTCAGCACATCAGTCGCAGGGATGATGCACGATCGTGGGATAGATTATTAGATCGAGTCAGCACATGAGTCGCAGGGATGATGCGCGATCGTGGGATAACTTATTATATCGAGTCAGCACGCGAGTCGCAGGTATGATTCGCGATCGTGGGATAACTTATGGCCTCAATACCTATGACCACCCTTATGACTCCGTCTGGTTGTCTTGTCCTGGTATGTGTATGATTGTTGGTCCCAAACGCACACGCAGGTATACGTGGTCAACAAGTAATATAGGATTGTAAGTCCAGATATCGTACCCACAGGGACTTGTGATTAACTATCAACTAAATTAAACCCAAACAATTAATCTATTCAAGCGAATACTAAAGTACGATATTTAACTAAAACTAATCTAGAATAGTAACGATGAAATTAAGGAAACAAATTGGCGAAATTAGACACGAATTCAATAAGAGCCGATATTCTAGAGCTATGGGTTAGCAAACAATCCTGTTGAGTTTTCCACTTAAATCATCTAATTAATTTATCTGGTTTATTGATTGACGAGGTTAATATTGCTCGTAGCCTTCTCCCGAAGTACAACTCGCCTATTCAAGCTAACCTAACGCCTATATTCCTATGAAATTAGGATTAACAAGAACACATTAATAATTCCCGTATAATAACCAAGCAAGGCGATTAGGTATATTCCTATCCTAACCGCAAATCCGCTCCCCTGAAGGGTTAAGATCTTGCTCTGCCCAATCTTATATGCAATCTAGAATTCCCTCTCCCGAGTTCAATCCTATATTCGTAGATAGTATTCAATTGGTGATCAAGCAATCAAATAACTAAGCGCAAAATTGAATAAATAAGCCAATATGATAAAATAATAAGAAGAATTCAAGCTTCAAACTACAACGTTCATGTAGCACCCAAAAAACTCTAGAACTAATAAACTATGAAATTAAAGGAAGAGAAGAGAAGAAAAACTAGGTAGAAGCCTCCTTCGAGCGTGGTGTGTGTTCCTCCACGTCAAATCCCCCTCGTGAATATCCCACGTGAATCTCCTGTAAAAATCCCCCTTGAAGTGTTTTTGGGTCTATTTATATGTTTGGAATAAACCCTAAACGTGTCGGAGACTTCTATTCAAACAGGGAAACACTTAAAACCTTCAAAACTCGGAATTGACCGGACCAGGGACCCCCGGCGTTAAGCCCCAAACGCCCCACTATAGCCTGGGTAGGCCAGGATTTAGGGGAAAAACGCCCCACTATAGCCTGGACAGGCCAGGATTTAGGGGCAAAACACCCCACTATAGCCTAGACAGGCCAGGCTTTAGGGGAAAAACGCCCTACTATAGCCTGGACAGACCAGGCTTTAGGGGCAAAACGCCCGACTATGGCCCGGGTCACTCATTTTCGACTCTTGAGCGTATTTTTGACGTTTATGCACCTATTTAGCTCGGCTTCCATATCCAATTCACCTACACATGAAATAGACTCCATTATGCACATATAACGTGTATTTTTCTCACAAAAGCACATAAAATGTACGGTACATGATGCTTAAAACTATGGATTCTAGCTACGCATCAACACCCCACACTTAGACTCTTGCTCGTCCTCGAGAAATATCCTTCAACACGTACACATTTCATTAACAAGGAGTATTTTACTTTTCAATCACACATTACCCCTTAGCTATAATCGATATCGGCAATTAAGTATGAACATACAAAATTTCACATTCTTTCCCTTCTTTAAACATGCCCATGTATAATAATTTAATCAATCACACGAATCAACCTAATTGCAACCACCCAACCTCAAGAGTCGACTTGAAACTACTAAGCCCTCTCAATTCACGCACCTACCCAACAAGAAAATTACAATATTACCAATCGTTCATGAGATCATGTGCCCTCACCAACAACAAAAGAGTGAATATAACTGTCCACACATTCAAATATGCTTTTGAACATTATTTAAGGACATCACACAATTGAACAGATTCCCTCACTCTCACAAAGAATTCATATGCATCCCGTGGTCGTACCATAAGCTTGCCCTTAATGTAGATCTCCACTAATTCAAGTTAGCCAAATCTAGGATCAATTAGGACTTTTAATGTTGTAATGTAGGCTAAGGGATGGGTATGACATATTTGGGAATAATGACTAACCCTCCTAAGCACTTTAATCCACTACCTTCACAAATTAACACATATTTTTCTCAACTAATTTCCTTGCCACAATTCATATTCAACATAGCCCTTTTTCAACGAAGCACTTCTATATTTTCAGTAGCACAAATTAATAAAAATTGGAGGTGTGTATCTTTTTGTACATATTTTTACTATAATTTTTTTCTTTCCTACACACACTCCATACATGAAGATTCAATGTCTAGTGACTCTTGAATATAATTTTTAGTGCACTAACAAGTCTTTCCATGGCTCCACTCAAAAGTTAATCCCCAATATCTCACCTTACTTCTTTTAGCGACTAAGTGCCCTAGGATGAAAAGGTGCAACAAATCTCAATTTAAGAATAAAATAGGAGTACGGCTTGTAATGTGGGTACCAAAGAAAAGGTCTAAAGGCTCAAAGGGGCTAGCAATGGAAAATGTAATTCTTATGTGACAAGCGCATCCATGATCAAGCAAGAAAATGCCTACGTCATCTCCTAGATTAGCATAACCTACAATTTCGCTTTGATTAACACNTCACCCTTGGAAAGAACTGTTGCCCAAAGAAAAACAAAGGGATACTACCTATATATCCTACAAAAAATAAAAATAAAAAATCTTTTTGGCGTTTTTAAATCGGACTTTATCCCTCAAGAAAATTGTCCAACAGATCCATCGTTGGGAAAAAATCCGAGATTTTTTTAAAAAAACAATTATTTTATAATTTTACACCTCAGAAAGTAGTTTCCCCACCCCACACTTATGTTACGCATAGTCTTCGATGCATGATCACAAAGAAAAACATTAAAACAAGGGTGAGAAATACTCCCTGAGGCCCCCTCGGGCATAGCCCGAACATGATTCTCAATCTTTAGAATCGGGATGACCCCACACTTAAGCTCAAACATGCCCCTCAGCTTCAACTTTTGGGTACTCAGACTTCCCCTACTCTGCAAAATAAAAATAACACAAAATTGACACTAAAAAAAAATAATGAAAAGATATACAGGCTGGGTTGCCTCCCAACAAGCGCCTTATTTATAGTCGTGGCACGACTCTGCTGCTTCACCACTTTTCCTTCCACTTTGAGGATATGAATTGCATCCCCAATTTTGCATCAATTTTTCTGTCACGTTCATGGGGTGGTGGTATAAAAATAAAGGAACCAAACCGTAGGTATCGCATCTTGCACTTCTTGGCCCTTAGGTGAGGGATGTCATTTTGTCTTCTTGGCATCACAAATTTCAGAATATAAACACTTTGTTCCTCTTCCATTGACTCCTCTATATGCTCGACTGGATCAATTCCCATGTCACCAACCAAACACAATGTTGAAAAGTGTTTAGAATGAGGTCCAATACGCTCCAATTCAAAAACTGCATTATTTTTGACATCCTCTATTTTATACTCTTCATCAACCTTGAAATGATTAATAATTTGGTCGAATATTTGGATTTCCTCTTTTCGCTCCACAAGCTGGCCAGTATCCACAAATATTGATGGTAGGGCATCAGACACCTCAACTTTTTTATTCAATTAAGCCTGCAGGTCATGGATATCTGAGCCAAATTGGTCTATCTCTTTCCTGAGCTCAGTTCTTCCTTCTATCAGTTGCTCTGACATATTTGAAAGAACATCACGAAGAAACCCATGAGATTTTATTAGTTGAGCTTGTTCCTCTAGCCAAGATTGGCTCATTATATCTGCTTCTTCAAAATTATCTTCTGGTGGGAACTCGCTCTCTTCGTCGAGTTG
>ML359571.1:96480-132548 GCA_005239505.1 Nicotiana paniculata
TTGCTCCTATCAAACTCATTAACATTATTAGGAACATTACAATAAAAGCTCTGAGAAGGATAATAAGAATTAAGACAACCATCCCAATGGCCACCTTGACAACCACACACATTACAAAAATTTCACACATTAGATTGAGATGGACAATATTGCCACATGTGTGGTCCTCCACAATATGGACAAGGATCGTCATAATAAGAATAACCACTATTCGACTAATTATCATTCCAAGATGCCATGTCAAGAAAGATAATAAAATATAAAATTACGATACAAATAAAAAAAAATTAACAACTTAAATAGAAAAAAGTAAAAATTTAATCTAGTAGAATAGTTAATTTCTAAGTCCCCGGCAACGGCGCCAAAAACTTGTTGGTTGATTTCCCAATGCACACGCAAGTGTACGTGGTCGACAAGTAATATAGGANACTAAAATTAATCTAGAATAGTAACGATGAAATTAAGGAAACAAATTGGCGTAATTAGACACGAATTCAATAAGAGCCGATATTCTAAAGCTATGGGTTAGCAAATAATCCTGTTGAGTTTTCCACTTAAATCGTCTAATTAATTTATCTGGTTTATTGATTGACGAGGTTAATATTGCTCGTAGCCTTCTCCCCAAGTACAACTCGCCTATTCAAGCTAACCTAACGCCTATATTCCTATGAAATTAGGATTAACAAGAACACATTAATAATTCCCGTATAATAACCAAGCAAGGCGATTAGGTATATTCCTATCCTAACCGCAAATCTGCTCCCCTGAAGGGTTAAGATCTTTCTCTACCCAATCTTATATGCAATCTAGAATTCCCTCTCCCGAGTCCAATCCTAGATTCGTAGATAGTATTCAATTGGTGATGAAGCAATCTAATAATTAAGCGCAAGATTGAATAAATAAACCAATATGATAAAATAATAAGAAGAATTCAAGATTCAAACTACAACGTTCATGTAGCACCCAAAAAACTCTAAAACTAATAAACTATGAAATTAAAGGAAGATAAGAGAAGAAAAACTAGGTAGAAGCCTCCTTCAAGCATGGTGTGTGTTCCTGCACGTCAAATCCCCCTCGTGAATATCCCATGTGAATTTCCTATAAAAATCCCCCTTGAAGTGTTTTTGGGTCTATTTATATGTTTGGGATAAACCCTAAACATGTAGGAGACTTCTATTCAAACCGGGAAACACTTAAAACCTTCAAAACTCGGAATTGACCCGACCAGGGACCCCCAACGTTAAGCCCCAAACGCCCTACTATAGCCTGGGTACGCAGGCTTTAGAGGCAAAACGCCCCACTATAGCCTGGACAGGCCAGGCTTTAGGGGCAAAACGCCCCATTATAGCCTGGACAGACCAGGCTTTAGGGGCAAAACGCCCCATTATAGCCTGGACAGGCCAGGCTTTAGGGGCAAAACGCCCGGCTATGGCCCGGGTCACTCCTTTTCGACTCTTGAGCGTATTTTTGACGTTTATGCACCCATTTAGCTCGGCTTCCATCTCCAATTCACCTACACATGAAATAGACTCCATTATGCACATATAACGTGTATTTTTATCACAAAAGCACATAAAATGTACGGTACATGATGCTTAAAACTATGGATTCTAGCCACGCATCAATGATCACTTGAGTTTTGAGTCATTTAATAAAAAAATTGGAGTGTCAGGTATTGGTTAAGAGAAGATTTTGGTACCTTGTTGTCCCTTTTCAGTTATTATCTAGTTTTCGTTATTTTCTATATACTTGTTGCTCACTATTTCCCATGCCTATTGCTTTAGCCATATTTCGTCATATATTATATTGTTGGACCTTAGTGAGTACCTAGTCGACCTCTCGTCACTACTCTTTCGAGTTTGGGCGGGATACTCACTGGGTACATATTTATTATGTACTCATGTTGCACTTCTTCTTCTTCTTCTTCTTCTGTACTTGACTGTACAGGTCAGGAGGCTGGTACATCTGATTATCAAGCTGGTGTTAGATACTGACTTGGGCTGATTCGACTTCGCGGTGAGCTGCTCTTGCTGACGATATCTGGCAGCACCCCGGAGTTTCCTTTTGTCATTTTCCCGTCTATTTTATTCAGACTATGGGATTGTGTATATATATGTTATCCTTGTATATTCAAATAGTTTCCTGTGATACTCGTGACACTAGTTCCTGGCACACACACGTAGCGTATATTTTGGGTTTTGGGCTGTATATTTATACATATGCTTATCTTTTGGCTCATGTATCAGACAACTTTATTTTTATGTCATAGGCTATTATCATGTTAATAATTGTTTAAAACTAGTAAAGGTTGGAATAATTAATCAAGTGGGAAGGGTAACACTTAGTGTAATTTATGTTGGCTTGCCTAACCCCGTTGTTGGGCGGCATCACGATCCGTGTGGGAATTTGGGTTGTGACACAACTGGTCCCACTGACCCCCGAAATCACTCACACATGCCCTGAGCATGTCCTCCAATATCTGAATTGTATGCTCTGACTGGCTGTCAGTCTGAGGGTAAAATGTTGTACTGAGGACCTCGATTTGATATAATGGACACCGACACACCATGCAACCGGACTATCTCCCGAATGTAGATCTAGGCTAACCTCTTAGATGTATAAGTAGTAGCCACTGGAATGAAATGCGTTGATTTGGTCATTCTATCCACAATGAACCAAACCGCGTCAACCTTCCACGAAGTTCGAGGCAACCCAACCACGAAGTCCATAGCAATGCGCTCCCATTTCCACTCAGGAATGGGCATCTGATGAAGTAGTCTCCCTGGCCTCTGGTGCTCATACTTAACCTGCTAGCAATTAAGGCACCTAGTCACATACTCCACAATGTCCTTCTTCATTTGCCTCCACCAGAAATGCTGCTTCAAATCACGATACATCTTCATAGCACCACGGTGAACATTATACCGAGAATTGTATGCCTCCTCTAGAATCCTCTCCCTCAGTCCATCAACATTAGGAACACATAAGCGACCCTGAAGTCTCAAAACACCATCCTCGCCAATAGCAACCTCCTTGGACCTACCCTGAACCACTGTCTCCCGAACCTCTGCGAAGCACAGATCATAGAACTGTCGGGCCTTGATCTCTCCCAATAATAAAGACTGAGCAACCACATATGCCAAAACTCGATGAGGCTCTGAAAGGTCTAATCTCACCAGGCGATTGGCCAAGGACTGAATGTCCAAGGCTAGAGGTCTCTTCTCCACTGCAATATAAGCCAAGCTACCCATACTCTCAGCCTTCCTGCTCAAAGAATCTGCCACCACATTAGCCTTGCCCGGGTGATAAAGAATGGCAATATCATAATACTTCAACAACTCAAGCCATCTGCGCTGCCTCAAATTAAGATCCTTTTGTTTGAATAAGTGCTGCAAGCTGCGGTGGTTTATATAAACCTCACAGGACACTCCATACAAATAGTGCCTCCAGATCTTAAGAGCATGAACAATCACCGCCAACTCCAAATCGTGCACAGGGTAGTTCTTCTCATGAACCTTCAGTTGACGTGAAGCATAAGCAATAACTCTCCCCTCCTGCATCAATACACACCCCAAACCAACGCGTGAAGCGTCGCAATCATCCAAAACCCATTCCGAACATACGCCCAAGTCCTAAATCATCATACGAACCTATTGGAACCGTCAAATCCCAATTCCGAGGTCATTTACCCAAAATGTTGACTGAAGTCAAACTTGGCCTTTTAGGTCAACCTTAAGGAACCAAGTGTTCCGATTCCAACCCAAACTCTTCCAAATCCCGAACCAACCATCCCCACAGGTCATAAATCAATAAAATCAAGTTCGGGAAGTATTATTTAGGGACACGGGGGTTTTAGAAAGCAAAACAACCTGTCAGGTCGTTACATTCACCACCTCTTAAATAAACATTCGTCCTCGAACGTGTCTAGAATCATACCTGGTGTGCTGAACAAGTGTGGATATCTACTTCGCATGTCCTCCTCGGGCTCCCAAGTTGAATCTCGACTGGTTGGCCCCTGCCACTGGACCTTCACAGCGAAAAACCTCTTAGACCTCAACTGGAGATCCTGCATATCAATAATAGCAATTGGTTCCTCCTCGTAGCCCATCCTGTCGTCTAGATGAATGGTACTGAAGTCTAACACATGAGATAGGTCGGCAAGATACCTACAGAGCATAGATACGTGAAAAATTGGATGAACACCTGATAAGCTGGGAGGTAGAGCGAGCTTGTAAGCAATCTCTCCAGCTCGCCTCAACGCCTCGAATGGACCTATACACCTTGGGCTTAACTTGCTCTTCTTCCCGAACCTCATAATTCCCTTCATCGGCAAGACTTTCAAGAGAACCTTCTCACCGATCATAAATGATACATCACGCGCCTTCTGATCCATGTAACTCTTCTGTCTAGACTGAGCTGTGCGAAGACTCTCCTGAATAAACTTTACCTTTTCCAAGGCATCCTTTACCAAATCAGTACCGTATAACTTAGCCTCGCCAGGCTCAAACCACCCATGGGAGAACGAAAACGCCGACCATATAAAGCTTCAAAATGGAGCCATCTCAATGTTGGACTGATAGTTGTTGTTGTAAGCAAACTCAGCCAAGGGCAAGAACTGATCCCACTTCCTTCCAAAGTCAATCACACATGCCCTGAGCATGTCCTCCAATATCTGAACTGTTCATTCTGACTGCCCGTCGGTCTAAGGATGGAATGCTATGTTGAAATTTACAAGGGTGCCCAACTCACTCTGTACGGCTCTCTAGAAATGCGTAGTGAATTAAGGACATCTATCTTATATGATGGACCCAGGCACACCTTGCAACCGAACTATCTCCCGAATGTAGATCTGAGCCAACCTCTCTGAAGTGTAAGTAGTGGCTACTGGAATGAAATGTGCCGACTTGGTCAACCTGTCAACAATAACCCATACTGCATCGAACTTCCACAAAGTCCGAGGCAACCCAACTACGAAGTCCATAGTGATGTGCTCCCATTTCCACTCAAGTATAGTCATCTGCTGGAGTAGGCCTTCTGGCCTCTAGTGCTCATACTTAACCTGCTGGAAATTTAGGCATCTAGCTACATACTCCACTATGTCTTTCTTCATATGTCGCCACCAATAATGTTGCCTCAGGTCACGATACATCTACGTAGCACCTGGATGAATAGAATACCATGAAATGTGTGCCTTCTTTAGAATCCTCTCTCTCAGGCCATCAATATTAGGAACACATAGGCAACCCTGGAGTCGCAGAACACCATCCTCGCCAATAGAAACCTCCTTGGCACCACCCTATAGTACCGTCTCTCTGAGAACTGCCAAGTGCGGATCATCAAATTGTCGAGCCTTGATCTACCCCAATAATGAAGACTGAGCAACAACACAAGAACTCGGTTAGGCTCTGAAATGTCCAGCCTCACCAATCTGTTAGCCAAGGACTGAATGTCCAAAGTTAGTGGCCTCTCCTCCGCTGAAATGAATGCCAAGCTACCCATACTCTCTGCCTTCCTGCTTAAGGGGTCTGCAACATTCGCCTTGCTCGAATGATAAATAATGGTGCATAATCCTTCAGTAACTCAAGCCACCTACGCTGCCTCAAATTAAGATCCCTTTGCTTGAACAAGTGCTGCAAACTGCGGTGGTCTGTATAAACCTCACAAGACACTCCATACAAGTAATGCCTCCAAATCTTAAGAGCATGAACAATCGCTGCTAACTCTAGGTCGTGCACAGGGTAATTCTTCTCATGAATCTTCAGCTGACGTGAAGCATATGCAATAACTCATCCATCCTGCATCATTACACATCCCAAGCCAACACGTGAAGCATCGCAATAAATTGTATACATCCCCGAACCAGAAGGCAACACTAGAACTGGTGCTATGGTCAAAGTTGTCTTGAGCTTCTTAAAGCTCTTCTCACACTCGTCAGACCATCGGAACGGGGCATCTTTCTGGGTCAATCTAGTCAGAGGGGATGCAATGGATGAAAACCCCTCCACAAACCGGCGATAATAACCTGCCAATCCCAAAAAACTCCTGATCTCGGTCGCTGAAGTAGGACGAGGCAAACTATGAACCGCCTCAATATTCTTGGGATACACCTTGATAGCCTCTCCTGATACCACATGCCCCAATAATGCCACATAATCTAACCAAAACTCACAGTTGGAGAACTTAGCATACAACTTCTGTTCGCGCAAAGTCTGGAGCACTACCCTCAAATGCTGCTAGTTCCCCCCAGGTTACGTGAGTATATCAAGATGTCATCAATGAAGACGTTAACAAAGGAATCAATATGAGTCCTGGACACCGTGTTCATCAAATCCATAAACGCCTCTGGGGCATTAGTCAAGCCAAAGGACATCACAAGAAACTCATAATGACCACATCTAGTAAGGAAGGAATTTTTTGGAAAATCTGAGTCTCGAATCTTCAGCTGATGGTACCCCGATCTCAAATCAATCTTAGAAAACACCCTAGTCCTTCTTCTTCTTCAAAAACAACACTGGGGCACCCCAAGGTGATACACTCGGTCTGATAATCCCCTTAGCTAGAAACTCATCAAGTTGTTATTTCAATTCTTTCGGAGCCATACAGTATGGTGGAATATATATAGGTTGGGTGCCTGGAGCCAAGTCAATACAGAAATCAATATCACGATCTGGCGGCATGCTTGGAAGGTCAGAAAGAAACACATCGGTGAAATCCCGGAACCCTGGAACTGAATCAATCGTCGGAGACTCTATGGTGGTGTCCCATACATAATCTATATAAGCCAAGAAACCCTTCTCGACCGTACGTCGAGCCTTTATAAAATAAATAACTCGACTAGCTGCACTAACTGAGGAACCCCTCCACTCCAATCTCAGCAACTCGGGCATGGCTAAAGTGACAGTCTTAGCATGGCAATCTAGGATGGCGTGATAAGGAGATAACTAGTCCATGCCTAGGATGACCTGAAAGTCAGTCATATCAAGTAACAAGAGGTCCGCTCTGGTTTCGAACCCACAAAATATGACCACATAGGACCGATAGATTCGATCCACAACTACAGAATCGTCCATGGGGGTGGACACATAAATAGGAGTACCCAAGGACTCACGAGGAATATCCAGGAAATGAGAAAATAGAGATGACACATATGAATAGGTAGACCCTAGATCAAATAGTACAGAAACATCCCTACCGCAGACGGAAATAATATTTGTGATAATGACGTCTAAGGCCAATGCATCTGGTTTGGCCGAAAATGCATAGAATCTGGATGAAGCACCGGCTGGATGGCCTCCACCTGACTGAACAATAGCTGGCTGAACTCCCCATGCCTGGCCTCCACCTCTAGGATGACCCCTACCAACCTGTCCTACGCCTCTGGGTGGCCGGACAGCCGGTGCTGTAATCATGGGATGATGACTCTGCTGCACTGCCTTGCCCCGAAGTCTGGGGCAAGTCCTGATTATGTGACCCGGATCTCCACACTCATAACAACCTCTCGACGCTATAGACTGCTGCCCTGAAGACTGGCCCTGATGGCCGGAATACCCACGGGAGGAACCCTGAATGGCTGGAGGATGATATGAACTCTCTAGCATGGCACTGAAATAAGCACTGGAAGAACCCTGATGACTAGAATACCCACCGGAGGAACCTTGAATGGCTGGTGGGCGATAAGAACTCTCCGGCATCACACTGAAATAAGGCCTCACTGGAGCACCTCGAGAAGGTGGTGGTGGTGCTGAATATGGGGACATGTTGGGCTGGCCCCTCCCAAACTGACCTTTGCCTCTAGCCGGGGAACCTTTAAACTCTCCAGAAAACAAGGCCCTTTTGTCCTACTGCCCCTGCTCCCTACTAAGCATGGATATCAAGACTAATTAGCAGATAGTAACAAGAAGTGACAAGCCTTTCCATAACATATATTTCAATTTTTGTAATGTCAATTGACAATTTATATTCCAGGGTAGTTAAAGTCGTCAAAATCACAATTAAGTGCCCAGCAAATAGCATGCGCATAAAATACCGAGGACGTACGGCCCGATCCAACGAAATAATAAAATATGTACTGCCGGAGGATCGAACGACGCGAACCATAGATGCATTTATTATCCCGCTCGAGAATTATACGTGCGACGCGGTCAAATATAAATAAAAGAGTTACCCCGCTCACAAATCATACATGCGACACAGGTACTCATAAATACACACATTCAAACAGTCAATCAAGACTTCATTAAGGGATAATTATTCAAAGAAATGACAACTTCTCTTTTAACGGTCAAGAAAGTGATGTTTAATTCTTTAGAAATATATTTACAAAGTTTGACACGATTTAAGCCTTTTAAGTTTATCAATAACATTTACAAGTACGACAAATAAGCATGCTTTTGGATCCTAGACTACCCGGGGTTAAGCATTTTAGTAGCTACGCACGGACTCTCGTCACCTCGTGCGAATGTAGCATCACAAATAGTAGCACATAATTAATTATTCCACCTATGGGGAAAATTCACTCATACAAAGTTAGAAAGGAGACTTACCTCGTATCGAGCCTACTTCTAAGTTCAAGAATGCGCTCAAACCTCCAAATTTGACGCCCAACAACTCGAAACTAGCCAAACATTACATAAACTAATCAATCTATTATCAAAAGTTCATAATTCCACCATTTAAGTGATTACCCAAACTAATTTGCAAGATTCCTAAGATTCCTAAAATTCACCCCCGGGCCCACATGCTCGGATTCCGAAAATTCTCAAAGAAAGTTGTTACCCATAAACTTAGGATCAAGAATATGTGATTTTTACTTGATTCCATAAAAAATTTCTTGGTTAAATCTTGTTTTTATCTAAACCCTAGGTTTTTACTCTAAACCCACAATTTCCACAAATTTACATGGTATAATCTACCCCTAAACTATGTATTTAACTCACATTAAGTAGAAATAACTTAACGCACAATTCTAGGCTGAAATCCCCTCTTTGGAAGCTCCCAAATCTCCCAAGAAATGAATGAAATGTGTCAAAAATGACATATTTCCCGTATTAAATGAAGGCCACTGCCTTCAGCGATTTTCGCATCTGCGGTGCGTGGACCACACCTGCGGAATATCGTTTGCATCTGTGGATAGGTGAACACACATGTGGTTTCGCTTCTACGGAAAAGGGACTGTATCTGCGGAACCTGGGCTCCACTTTTTGGGCCGCATCTGTGCAGCTTCGCCCGCACCTGTGGCTGCCTAACCGGAGGTGCGATCGCACCAGAACTGGTACACCAACAGCTCATTTTGAGCTTAGACTCGACTCGTGAAACTTCCGAATGGCGTCTGGGGCTCCCGAGGTCCCGTTCTATCATACCAACAAGTTCTAAATCATAAAACAGACTCGCTCAAACCTTCGGAATGCCCGAAACAACATAAAAACCAATGTTTAAGAGTTTGAGATTGCAATTTAGAGCCTATGTCTTTAAAAAAGGGCTTTTTAATAGAAATAACTTTTAAGTCAAAAATTTGGGGTTCCCAACTTATTAAATTTGGTTTGTTGTAAGCATTTTTAAATTTATTTAAAACACCTTTTAACTTTGTCAAATACTAAAAAAAACGAATAAGAGCTTAAAACCTGAGCTTAAAAACCAATCCAAACAACTTCTTAGTTATTGCAACTTTACGTTGTACCCAAGTGAGGAATGTAAGATTCAAATTTCACCAAAAGTCTTCTCTCTCCTCTTTATTTATCATATGTTATTTTTCAGGCCTCAGTTAATTATTACTAGTAAGTCAATATGTAAATGCAACGAATTAATTGAAAATCTATTACTCTTTCTGTTTCAGTTTATGTGAACTTATTTTATTTTTGGTTTGTTCCAAAAAAGATGACCCTTTTTTAAATTTGTAAACAATTTAACTTAAATATAATAGGTTATGTACCATCAATAAGAAGCTTTTATAGTTACACAAATCTTCTGAGATGTTTAGCAATAGTGTTTTAAAAGGCTTTCTTGGGACTCGCCTTGGGGCGGGGAACCATCAAAACGTCTCGAGGCTCATGTGTTGGGCTTAGTTCTGTGAGGCTTATGCCCCAAGCATCCGACTGTGTGTCCGAAATACGCCTAACGTTCAACTCTCGGTGCTCTCCTAATAGTTTCTAACGCAAATTATACATCTAATTACCTAATTAGAACTCTTGACTCTAAAAATTTTTTACCAAATGAATTATTAAAGTTCTATTCATCTATAAAAATATGAAGATTGAGAGTAACTCAAAATAATGAGTCATGGTATTACATATTTACTAATTGAGAATACCATGAGAGTAGGTATCATTTGAAGAGTCAAAATTTACATCTTCACTTGCTATAGGTCTTCGTATCTTATTTCTATATCTCTCTAAATTATTAAACTTTTATTATTTTGCTCTTTGAAAGCAATTTTATATTTACTCATAAGGAGTAATAATTTAAATTACAGTTTTGATGGATTTTAATGATTATTAACTTTAGAGAGGTAAACTTTGTAGTTTGATAATATTCTTGAAAATATTATGAGTTTGAATCATTTGAAACATGTCACGACCCAATTTCCCCTTCGTTGGGTATTATGATGGCACCTAGTCTTAAGGACTAGGTAAGCTTAACATTTACGAAAAATACAACAACAATAAATCTGACGTCTAAAAATTTCTAAAATAAATTTTTTTATACAATAAACAATCTCCCAAGACCCGATAGTACAAGTCATAAGCTCTACAGAGTTCGCTACAACTTCTAAATACAACTGTTTGGAAATAAATACAACAGTGCGACTACAAAATAGGAAGGTGACTCCGAAGCCTGCAAACGCAGCAACAGGGTTACTTTGAGTCTCCTCATCAAGAATTCGCGCAAAAACTAACGATCAATACCTTGATATGTTCAAAAAAATGTACAGAAGTGTAGTATGAGCACACCACAACAGTGCCCAGTAAGTATCAAGACTAACCTCGGTGGAGTAGTGACGAGGAACAGTCAAGACACCCACTGGTCTAATAAACTGAATAAGTATAAGTATAGGAACAACAGAATATGATATCCACATAAGGACTACACAATATGGCTAACAATACAGAAATTTCAATAAGAAAGGGACAATAATTATCAATGGAGTACCATAAAAATAATACAGAAGAGTGAATAGAACGTAACCTAAATCCGGAATCACATATACAACAAGTACAGGTAATAACTCAGCAATTTAGACCGCTTTTACATCAGGTTTAGTCAACTCCACGAGGTACCGAACCTCGGACAATTCACAACTCACGGGTCTCAATACCTGAAACTCTAAAACTGGGCATCTTGTGCCCTCATAACACCTCATAACCGCACGGACGACTCACGTGCCTATAGAACCATTCTCACATAGAAGTAAATTAAAACAAGGGTATCTATACTCAGCGATATCCAGAAAATCACTTGACCAATAAGAATGCTTAACTACGTGTATACTTGTGCAAGTTTCCTAACATAGTTTCAAATCAACTAGTAAGCATAAGAAAAGAGATGGACAACATGTAGAATATTTCTTCACAACTTTCACAAGATAAAGTTCACACCGATAAGAGTAACACTACACAATTATCAAAGACAAGAATGCCCTCAGGCCAACACAAGCCATCATAAATTAATATCTGACACAGTCCACCTTGTCTCGCTACGTGTGCAATAGTAAAGTAAAGGCCCACCTTATCTTGCTACACGTGCATAATCATGTTCCCACCTTGTCTCGCCACATGTGCAACCCACATATACATATCCAGCTTTGTCACGCCGCATGTGCAATATCAATAGAAAACACGGCATGACAGAAACCTCGTGCAAAATCCCCATATCACAACCGCATGACAGAAACCTCGTGCATCACAATAACCACAACCACACTGCAGAAACCTCGTGCATCACCATAACAGGTACAACAACAACAATGACAGTAATGCAAGATACGGTAAATACATCAACTCAAGAACCTTTAATCACAAGAAAAGGAAAATCTGGTTCACAAGGAATAAGGACAATAAAGAATACTAGGCATAATAAGAACAACTCAACAAGGAAGGAAATAACATGTAACAGTCGTACCCCAATGCACGGTTCAACAACAAGAAACTAACATGAATCTGATAAGGGCAAGTCAACTAAGGTATAGGATATTTAAACTTCCTTTAAGGTCGAGCAAATTTTGAGGATATTCAACAATTTCACTTAAGGGTAAGTAACAAGAATGTAACCATAACTTCAATTTAGACTAAACAATTATAGAATGAGGTGATAAAAATTAAAAATAGAGATAAGCAGTTCGGAAGACATAGCATGATAGTAAAAGCGATAAAATCTTCAATTTAGTCAATTAGGCAATAAGAGTGAATCCAAAAGCAAGAAATTCTAATTTAAGCATGTAGAGGTGAAACTAGTAAATAGGAAATCAGTCATATCAAGAAAAACTTCATACTTAGTGAATATAGGGACCTAAGATCCCTAAAAGGCCAAATTTCCACAAAAAAGTCCGAGCACGCACTCGTCACCTCGCGTACACGGACTACAATTAGCATAGAAGACTCAAATCCTAAGGGGAAATCCCTCACACAAGGTTAGGCAAGATAGTTACCTCAAAGACGGCAATCGATACTCTAAAATTGAACTTCTCGGGTGAAAAGACCTCCGGACGGCTCAATCCAACTAAAATAACATCAAAGCACACATAAAACTTATAAGAAACTATTCCGGATCATAAAGTCTCAATCTTTAACAAAATCTAAAAATCGACCCAAAACTCGACCCTCGGGCCCGCACCTCAGAACCCGACAAATCTTACAAAACCCGAACACACATTCTGCCACGAGTTCACTCATACTAAAATTACCAAATTCCGATACTAGTTCGTCCCTCAAATCATGATTTTTCAGTTTAAAAATTTTTCTTCAAAAAACTCAATCGATTAGCTTGAAAACACCAAAAGTAGCTCCCAAATCCGGAGTTCAAAACTCAAAATATAAAGAAAAATAGCCAACACTCGATTTAAATGAATCTGCCAGGACTTCCGCACCTGCAACAAAATTAGCCGCTTCAGCGCAACTGCAGGTGTGCATGACCCACCGCACCTGCGCTCCCCTTCGCTTTTGTGCCCAAGGATCCGTTTCTGTGGTGCCGCGCGTGCATTCCAACTCTCTGCATCTGCGGATACTTCTAAGACTAGCTTCTATCGCACCTTCCCCTCCATCTTCGCACCTGCGCCCAAGTTCCACAGGTGCGATTACACCAGAACTCAAACCTCTTAAAACCCATGGAAGCTGTAACGACCCAACTTGTCATTTTGCATTATCGAACCCTGTTCCCCGAAATGGAACTTTCCATAGCGGCTTTTTGTGATTTATGACTTGTAGGGACTGGGATTCCGATGTGTATAGAGTGCAATAGGAACAATTGGTTCCTTAAGGTTGGCCTTTAAGGCCAAGTTTGACTTCGGTCAATATTTTGGGTAAACGACCTCGAAATCGAGTTTCGTCGGTTCCGATTGCTTCGTGTGATGATTTCGGACTTTCCCCGTATGTTCGGATTGGGTTTCTGATGACCCAGGGGCATCTCGGCGCCCAATATTGAAATAAGAAGTTCCTTAAGTTCATATTTTGGTTTGAGACGTGTTTTTGTGTTATCGAGGTCCGAACGAAAATCGGGAATAGTTCCATTATGTTAATTATGACCTTCCTGCAAAATTTGGGGTCATTCCGAGTTGTATAGGTCGGTTCGGCGCGTTGTGAGCGAAGTCTAGAAAACTTAAAATTCCTAAGTTTGGTTCTTGGGGTTTTGGGGTGTGGTTTTGAGTTTTAGCGTTGTTTTGGGTGTTCCGAAAGCTCGCGCGAGTCTATATTATGATTTAGGACTCGTTGGTATATTTTGATTAGGGTTCGGGTGGGCCTAGGTGCCTCCTGGGCACCTAACGAGGCCAAAAACCAGCTAAAACAACTGCTGGTGCAACTGTTGCTGGTGTGACCGCAGGTGCGGGGCCGCTCCTGCGGTCCCAGCCTCGCAGGTGCGAAATACCAGGGTCCCCCCTACCTTCTCAGGTGCGGAACAATTTTCACAGGAGCGGGTCCGCTGGTGCAGAAACCCCTCCGCAGGTGCGATCCCCAGCCCCCTCGCCATTTTCTGCATATGCGATTCTTTTCTTGCCGGTGCGGGACCGCAGGTGCGGAAACACCTGTAGGCAGACCTATTTAAATGTTTAAAAAATAGGTTTTCTTCATTCTTCCTCATCCAAAAACTCCATTAGAGATCCTTCAAGCTTGAGCAGTACCCTCCACGACCTATATAGTGCTAAGGTGAGTAATTCCTCTCTATTTTCCTAAATTTTACATGGAATTCAACTAGAATTAATTACTAAAACATAAAAAAAATCAAGAATTTGGATAGTACAAGTTAGGGTTCTTAAGAATTTGATAAATCACTCAATGATTGCCATGCATTCCAATAAAGTTACATAATCTTGATCCTTAGTCTACGAGTGAGCGGCCCCTTCAATAATTTTTGATATTCGAGCATGCGGGCTTGGGGTTGAAATTGAGTTTTTCTTCAAGAATGGTGAATTTTGGGTTAATAGGTTAATTCTTCTTCTTTGATCATGAGCTGATGTAATTATACTATATTTGTCTAGTTGCGAGCCGTCAAGGGTAGATTTCGAAGATTCGGGCGCATCCTTGATCCGAGGGGTTGTATCGTCACGAGGTGAGTCTCCTTTCTAACCTTGTAAGGGGGAGTTGTCCCCCTAGGTGATTTAAATGCTATATGTGATAATTTGTGGGGGCTACGTACGTACAAAGTGACGAGAGTCCGTACGTAGCGACTATTTCTATTATGTCCGGGTAGTTATGCCCACATCATGCCTTGTGTTTTACTTGATATGAACTATATGCGTGCTGAATTTACATTTCATATTGTTTACATTCCCGAAGTTATGAAATTTGAGAAAAACTTGTAAGAAATTTGATTATGGAAATGCATTCTCTTTTAAAAAGGAATAATGTATGTGCATGTGACCACTTCGCAAATTGTATTCCGCGAGTGGAATGTGATTTCCCCCACTCTATTGAGAGGTGCACTTTTGGGACATGCCGATCGATCCTTTGGCAGTGCGTAGAGAGATTGAGAGATGCACTTTTGGGACGGGCCGGTAGATCCCTCGGCAGTGCATGGAGAGATTGAGAGACGCACTTTTGGGACGGGCCGGTAGATCCCTCGGCAGTGCATGGAGAGATTGAGAGACGCACTTTTGGGACGGGCCGATCGATCCTTCGGCAATACGTAGAGAGGTTGAGAGATGCACTTTTGGGACGGGCCGGTAGATCCCTCGGCAGTGCATGGAGAGATTGAGAGACGCACTTTTGGGACGGGCCGATCGATCCTTCGGCAATACGTAGAGAGGTTGAGAGATGCACTTTTGGGACGGGCCGATCGATCCTTCGGCATTACATAGAAAGTTTGTGAGGTGAACTTTTGGGATGGGCAGATTGATCCTTCGGCAATGCACGAGCGTGACTATACTGTGACTCTGGCCGGTTGTCCTCATCCTGCATGCTATGCTTTACTTGTTATTAAATTTCATGAAATTTAACTGACAGATATTTGGGAAAAAGTGAAGTGGTAATTGATTTATTTATCCTCAGTATTCTTCCTGGATTTCAGTATCTTACACATATATACTTGTTGCTTCACTACCATACATGCCTACTATTTTTATTACATTCTGTTTTATTAATACTATTAGACCTTAGTGAGTGTCATGTCGACTTCTCATCACTACCTCTTCGAGGTTAGGCGGGATACTAACTGGGTACATATATATATTTATGTACTCATGCTGCACTTCTGTACTTAACTTTACAGGTTCTGGGGCTGATGTTTCTAGTTATCCGACCGGAGCTTGACATATTCCAGACCTGACTCCACGGTGAGCTTCCTCCCTTGGCGATTCTCAGCTATGCTATGGAGTTATCTTTTGTTTATTCCTGTCTATATCCTTTCAGACATCAGTACCTCTTGTATCTTCTTTTGTATATTCTACTAGTCGCCCATTGACTTGTGACACTAGTTCCTAGCACACACTTAGTAGATTCTATTTTGGGACTGTATATGTAATTATGTATCGGATCACGACCATTTTGGCTGTATGCACTTAAATTGATGAATGCTTTCGCTTCTATTTTTAATAAGTTAAAGTGTAAAACTTTGGGAAACATGTGGGGTTGGTACGTTAATAAGGAAAACTTCAAAAGTAAGCAACCGTTGGCTTTCCTGACCCCAGTGTTGGGTGCCATCACAACCCACGTGGGATTTTGGGTCGTGACAACGTGGTATCAGAGAACTAGGTTCACGCGAGTCTCACGAGTCACGGGAGAACCCAGTAGAGTCTTGCGGATCGGTACAGAGACGTCTGTACTTATCTTCAGGAGGATACAGGGTGTTAGGAAACCTCTATTTGTTCTTACTCTATCGTGCAACCTATGATTTACTAAATTCATTCTTCTATTCTCCCACAGATGGTGAGGACGCGTGCATCTGATGTTCCGGACCCAGGAAGGGCCGCTACCCCCGCCGTCCGATGCCGGGGGAGGGCACCGGCCCGTGGTAGGGGACGATGGCGTCCCAGAGCTATACTGGTCCCGCCACCAGCGGACCCTATACTAGAGGAGCAAGACGAGGTACCTCCAGCAGATCCGGCACCCGTAGACTTTATGACGGCGCTAGGCTTCCAGGAAGTCATGGGCCGTATGATGAGATCCATGGACACTATGTCCCAGGCTGGTTTATTTCCAGCAGATCCTGCCACTTCACAGGCGGGAGGGGGAGCCCATACCCCTACTGCCCAGGCCGCAGGACCGACAACAACATTACATCCCACCCCGGGTACACTGCCCGTGGATGGTACCCAACCTGTAACGGCAGCACCAGAGCCTAGACCAGCTGTGGGTGTCGACCAACATAAGATGTTAGACAGATGGACCCGCTTGCACCCTCCAATCTTTGGGGGTGAGCGAGGTGAGGATGCCCAGGAGTTCATTGATAGGTGTAGGGATAGACTTCACAACATGGGGATCCTAGCGTCCTATGGAGTGGACTTCACTGCATTCCAGTTAGAGGGCAGAGCTCGCAGGTGGTGGTAGTCTTATATTCTCAGCAGGTCAGCCGATTCTCCTACTATCACTTGGGAGCAATTCACATAGATGTTCTTGGATAGATATATTCCACCCTCTGAGAGGGAAGAGCTGAGGGGTCAGTTTGAGCGGTTAGAGCAGGGGCAGATGTCCATGACAGATTATGAGGCCAGATTTTCAGAGCTGTCACGCCACACTCTTATGATATTGCCCACCAATGTGGAGAGAGTTCATAGGTTTGTAGCAGGGTTGCATCCATGTATTAGATCCACCATGGCTCGAGAGGTGGAGATGGATACCCCTTATCAGCTCGTTGTGGAGATTGCTCGTAGGATCAAAGGTTACCGTTGAGGAGAAGAGAGAAGGTTCAGCAGGATAAGAGGGCTAGGTTCTCGAGGGATTTCAGAGGCTCCCTAGCTAGGGGCAGGGGTCAGCATAGTAGTGGTCAGCCCAGTAGCCTTCATACTCATCACCTCCACCACCTCCTCGAGGTGTTCCAGCGAGGCCTCATTTCAGTGCCATGCCAGAGCGTTCCTACCGTCCTCCAGCCATTCAGAGTTCACACAGTGGTCATTCCAGTCGTCAGAGATCCTCCGATCCTTATTTCAGTGCTATGCCTGAGGGCTCTCATCGCCCTCCGGCCCTTCAAGGATCTTCCTCGGGGCAGCAAACAGTGCCACCTGGGCAATGTTATGAGTGTGGAGAGACAGGTCATATGAGGAGGCAGTGTCCCCAGTATCAGGGCAAGGCCGTGCATCAGAGCTATCAGTCGATGGGTCTGGCATCAGCAGTCTGGCCACCTAGAGGTGGAGGGCAGACCGGCAGGGGTCGTCCTAGAGGTTGAGGCTAGTCAGGGGGAGGTCAGGCAGCTCCTGTTCACTCCGGTGGGGCTTAGTCTTCAGGTGCTCCAGCCAGGTTTTATGCGATTCCGGCCAGATCAGATGCAGTGGCCTCAGACGCCGTGATCACAGGTATTATCGCAGTATGTGGTAGAGAGGCCTCAGTATTGTTTGATCCAGGATCCACTTATTCATATGTTTCAGCCTTATTTGCTCCTTTTCTGGATGTCTCTCGAGAGTTTTTGGGATCTCCTATATATGTGTCTACTCTTGTGGGTGACTCTGTAGTGGTAGACCGAGTGTATCGGTCTTGTGTGATCACCTTGTGTGAGTTCGATACCAGAGCTGACCTTTTATTGCTTGACATGGTTGATTTTGAGGTTATTCTAGGCATGGATTGGCTATCTCCTTATCATTCCGTTCTTGATTTCCATGCCAAGATAGTTACTTTAGCAATGCTTGAGTCACCTAGGCTGGAGTGGAGGGGTTCTTTAGTTAGCGCAGCCAGCCGGGTTATTTCATTCCTTAAGGCTCGACATATGGTCGAGAAGGATTGTCTAGCCTATTTGGCTTATGTGCGGGACACCACCGCCGAGTCTCCGACGATTGATTCCGTGCCAGTTGTTCGAGAGTATGCTGATGTATTTCCTTCGGATCTTCCGGGCATGCCTCCGGATCGTGATATTGACTTCTGCATTGATTTAGCTCTAGATACTCAGCCTATATCCATTCCTCCGTATCGTATGGCTCCGAAAGAGTTGAAGGAATTGAAGGATCAGCTTGAGGATTTGTTAGATAAGGGGTTCATCAGACCGAGTGTATCACCGTGGGGTGCTCCAGTTCTATTTGTGAAAAGAAGGATGGGTCTATGCGGATGTGTATTGACTACCGCCAGTTGAACAAGGTTACCATTAAGAATAAGTATCCCTTTACGCGTATCAATGATTTGTTTGACCAGTTGCAGGGCGCTCGTGTGTTTTCTAAGATCGATTTGAGATCGGGGTATCATCAGTTGAGGATTCGGGCTTCAGATGTTCCGAAGACTGCTTTTCGTACGAGATATGGCCACTATGAGTTCCTGGTGATGTCCTTTGGCTTGACTAATGCCTCAGCATCATTCGTGGACTTGATAAATAGGGTGTTCAGGCCGTATATTGATTCCTTCGTCATTGTCTTCATTGATGATATTTTGATTTACTCCCGTAGCCTGGGGGAGCACGAGCAGCATTTGAGAGTTGTGCTCCAGACTTTGCGAGAACAGAAGTTATATGCTAAGTTCTCCAAGTGTGAGTTTTGGTTGGATTCTGTGGAATTTTTGGGGCATGTGGTATCCGGAGAGGGTATCAAGGTTGATCTTCAGAAGATCAAGGCAGTTCAGAGTTGGTCGCGTCCTACTTCAGCTACAAAGATCAGGAGCTTTTGGGGCCTAGCAGGTTACTATCACCGATTTGTGGAGGGTTTCTCTTCTATTGCAGCTCCATTGACTAGATTGACTCAGACGAATGCCCCATTTTGATGGTCTGACGAGTGTGAGGCGAGCTTTCAGAAGCTCAAGACAGCATTGACCTCAGCGCCAGTTCTAGTATTGCCTTCCCGTTCTGGTATGTACACGGAAATGTGTCATTTTTGACACATTTCATTCATTTCTTGGGCGATTTGGGAGATTCAAAAGAGTGGATTTCAGCCTAGCATTGTGAGGTAAGTTATTTCTACTTAATGTGAGTTAAATACATAGTTTAGGGGAGATTATACCATGTAAATTTGTGAAAATTGTGGGTTTAGAGTAAAAAACTAGAGTTTTGATAAAAACAAGATTTAACCACGAAATTTTGTTATGGAATCAAGTAAAAATAACATATTCTTGATCCTAACGTTATGAGTAACAACTTTCTTTGAGAATTTTCAGAATCCGAGCATGTGGGCCTGGGGTGAATTCTAGGAATCTTGCATATTAGTTTGGGCAATCACTTAAATGATGGAATTATGAACTTTTGAGCATAGATTGATTAGTTTATGTAATGTTTGGCTAGTTTCGAGTTGTTGAGCGTCAAATTTGGAGGTTTGAGCGCATTCTTGAACTTGGAAGTAGGCTCGATACGAGGTAAGTCTCCTTTCTAACCTTGTAAGAAGGAATTGTCCCATAGGTGAAATAATTAATTATGTGCTACTATTTGTGGGGGGCTACATACACACGAAGTGACGAGAGACCGTGCGTAGCTACTAAAATACTTAAGTTCGAGTAGTCTAGGATCCAAAAGCATGCTTACTTGTCGTACTTGTAAATTTTATTGATAAACTTAAAAGGCTTAAATTGTGTCGAACTTTGTAAATATATTTCTAAAGAACTAAACATCACTTTCTTGACTGTTAAAACATAAGTTGTCATTTCTTTGAATAATTATCCCTTAATGAGGTCTTGATTGGTTGTTTAAATGTGTGTATCTATGAGTACCTGCGTCGCATGTATGATTCGTGAGCGGGGTAACTCTTTTATTTATATTTGACCGCGTCGCACGTATGATTCGCGAGCAGGGTAATAGATGCATCTATGGTTCGCGTTGTTTGACCCTCCGGCAATGCACATTTTATTATTTCGTTGGATCGGGCCGTACGTCATCGGTATATTATGCGCATGCTATTTGCTGGGAACTTAATTGTGATTTTGACGGCTTTAACTACCTTGGAATATGAATTGTCAATTGAAATGACAGTAACTGAAATATATGTTATGGAAAGGCTTGTCACTTTCTGTTATTATCTTCTATTTAGTCTTGATATCCATGCTTAGTCTCATACTTAACTATAATGTTTGTCCCTAGTAAGTGTCAAGTCGACCCCTCGTCACTACTTGTTCGAGGTTAGGCGGGATACTTACTGGGTACATATTGTTTTATGTACTCATACTACGCTTCTGTACTTAATTATACAGGATTTGAGGCAGGTGCATCTAGCTACCCGTTAGGAGCACGTTCTTGATATTTGGATCGAGATTCCACGGTGAGCTGCTTCTTTCTGATGCCATTCAGCAGCATGTTGGAGTCTCTCTTTTGTTGTTCGTTGTCTATTCTGTTTCAGACAGTATAGTAGTTATATTATTTTGTATATTCTACTAGATGCCCACATACTTGTGACACTAGTTCCTGGCACACATATTGGTAGACTATTCTTTTGGGATGTAATCACTTAATTTGACTTCTTTTGGCCATTTTTGTTTAACTTGCCTTTATTATTCGTTATTTTGGAATGCTTGTCAAATTAAGTTACATAAGTGTTGGAAATACTTTTGGTAAAATAAATGGAACTCATTCGTTGATTAGAGTTGGCTTGCCTAACGTCAGGGTTGGGCGTCATCGCGACCTAAAACGGAAATTGGGTCTGACAGTTGCTTTTGGAGTAAAGAGCCTAAGAGTATTTGTTATATTTCCAATGAATAAATTAAGGTTAACATGGTCAATTTCATTATTAATTAATGCTAAAATATGAATTCTTTCATATGTGTAAAACAATCAAAATATCAATTAAAGTGGACATGAGGAAGTAAGTTATAGAAAACTATTAGGAGTTGCCAACTACCATGTCCATCAATGTCGACATTTGCGTGTACTACTAAACAATTAAGAAAAAATGACATGATATGATAACACATAAAGAGAATTGACAATATTTTGGCCTTACGTTAGGTTTTGCAATAGAAGCCCAAAATAATTGGCGTTTAATAACCAAAATTATTTTTTTTAAAAAGAACAAAAGAATTTAGAACCCTCTTCTATCTTTTAACAATTGTCAATTCTTCCTAGAAATTAGGTACCACTTCCTTTCAAATTAGGGTAAAATAAATTTAATTTCGTTACCACGTCCACTAATATAAGAAATCTCAGGATATGAATGTTGGAGCTATTTTATATTTTAAATCAAATTCCTATAAAGGTAAGAAAAGAAAAAGAAAATTGCATGGCAGCTCAAGTTTTTAGTTTGAATACGGAGTTGCTAAGAAAATAATTTTATGCTCAAATGAACCATACTGTAAATCTTACATGAATTAGCTTGACAAAGTCTTTATTTTTTAGGTAATGAATGTGTATATCTCTGTATTCATACAACTATCGTACATATTTACACAAAAAAATAAATATATATATACCAGAATGATATACAAAAAGTATATGGAAGTTTTTGTATTGCATAACTTCAAAAATTGATAAGAATGGTGATGTGACCGATTCAATGTATTCTTGTTCATCTAGAATTTGTATGTTTTTGGAACTTCAAGAATAGGTAGGATATATTTAAATAGTACTTAAAAGAGTCAAATAGATAATAATAATAATAAAATGAATTATAATTATGCTAGATAGTACAAATAAGAAAATTTTATATGAGAAAAAAACTTTTAAAAAAATTTAATTATGAAACCCTAAATATTAGAAAAATAATTAAATAACTATTTCAAAATCTTAAGAAAATTAAATTGACTATTTTGTCCTATGTGAACTATTTTTTCGAAGGAATAAAAAAGACGAAAGATATTTCGCTAAGGAGCATCGTGCTTATAAAATAGTAAAGATATTTTAACAAAAATCAAAGACTACTAAACTTAAAAGGATCCTTAGTTGGGGGAAAAGAAAAGGAGTACCGACAAAAGTTTGCTACTTTAATAATTTTTTAAACGTTGTTTTCTTTATTAATAAAATTTGTTACATTACATTATATAAATAAGGGAGGATTTATATAAAATATTTAATATTAAGAATTTGTACATACTTCAAATAAGGAAAGAATTAGTGTACTAATTAAGTTTATTTAAAACTGCTAAATATTAGGGAGAAAACTTAAATGACAATTTTGACTAATATAAAATTATTTTTAAGAAACAAAAAAGATGAATAATACTTCGTTAAGGAAAATCGTGCTTTTAATATAATATAGATATAAATAGGTGGAGGGGCCGGCATTTTTGTACCAATTCGGATACATCAAGGGCACTTTTGGTCCTTTTCAGTAGAAAAATATACTAATTTGGTTCTATTTTGTATCGATAAATAAAAGTAAGTAGCATTTTGGCGACATGGCTAACTGATTAGACAGGCGGTGGAAACTTTGAATGGGCCTAGTGTAAAACCAGTTCTAATTGGTTTAGGATGCGCATATAAATATATATTCCTATATAATTTTTATTCTGTTAAAGGTTATAGAAAATATTTTGGCAACGATGGAAAGGACAGCTCAAATTTCTGAACTGCCAGTGCCAATTTTGGAGCAGATTCTGTCTTTTCTTGTTGTTAAAGATGCTGCCAAAACTAGTATATTGTGTAAGGCTTGGAACAGTGCTTGGAATCCCCTCTCCTGCTTTAATTTTGGTGATGATTATTTAAGGATGCCAATAAAAACAATATGGATCAAATTCTAGCAAATCGTCAAAGGCAGAGTATCTCTATACAAAGGTTCATTGTAAAGTTATCATATTCTTCGTTAACCTCTGATTATGTTTGGATTAATTTACTGATAGCTTTTAATGTCAAAGAGTTGTTTTTAGAGGTTAGCATGTACGCTTACATCAAGTTGCCTGAAGCAATTTTCGCTGCCAAAGCTCTAAATGTACTTCGTTTATCTGGATTTAAGCTTGAATTACCCTCAAATGGCATAAAGTTGTCTTCTTTGCGAGAGTTGCACCTTGTTGACCCGTTTCTGGACGAGCAATTTCTTCAAGCTCTATGCGCAAGTTGCAGAAATTTAGAACTTTTGTCTTTCAAGAGATTTCATGGATTAATCAGTTTTCAAATTGTAGGAACTTTACCTAAACTGCGGTCGGTATATTTGGAAGATTTCCCTTCTCAATTCCAGATGGTTGATATTGTAGCACCTAGTCTTGAAGACCTTTACATTAGCTCCTACGGAGGATTCCCACGAGTAGGGTCTGGGGAAGGTAGTATGGACGCAGGGTTACCCCTATCCTGGGAGGGCATAGAGGTTGTTTCCGACAGAGGGGACCTAAGTGTATTAATCACAAGTCGGGCCATAGCTCTAAATGTGCTTCGTTTATCTGGATTTAAGCTTGAATTACCCTCAAATGGCATAAAATTTTCATCTTTGCGAGAGTTGCACCTTGTTGACCTGATTTTGGACGAGCAATTACTTCAAGCTCTATGTGCAAGTTGCAGAGATTTAGAAGTTTTGTCTTTCAAGAGATTTCATGGATTAATCAGTTTTCAAGTTGTAGGAACTTTACCTAAACTACGGTCCGTATATTTGGAAGATTTCCCTTCTCAATTCCAGATGGTTGATATTGTAGCACCTAATCTTAAAGACCTTTACATTAGCTCCTACAGAGGATTCCTACAAGTGGGTCTGGGGACGGTAGGATGTACGCAGGCTTACCCCTATCCCAAGAGAGCGAGAGAGGTTGTTTCCGATAGAGGGGACCTAAGTGTATTAATTAAAATAACTGCTTGCAAAACCCTACAATGTTTAAAGCTCATAGATGTGGCTGTGACTGACCAATGGTTAGAGAACCTTTTTACCAAATCTACCCAACCTTGAAATCTTTTACTTATCTCGTTGCTGGTCGTTGAAAGCCGTGAAGATCTCAAGTAACGGGCTTAAGTATCTGGACATAGTCGCGTGCGACAATCTGATTGAGGTTGATCTAGATACTCCCAAGTTATTAAGATTCTCATCTGAGGTTCGTTATGGAAAAGATATTGTTGAACCCTTGCCTACATTCAAACTGAAAGCTTCACATATGCTGGAAGCTAATCTCAATTTGATCCCGGAGATAACCCTTGACACTAACTGTTACAATATGTTCATGAAGTCTCTAGGTAAATTTAATCATTCCAAGGCTATTACATTGTGCTGCGAAAATGACAAGGTACGCGAAACAAATTGTCTACTTGCTCCTGCTTGAAGAAGTATTTCTGGATTTCTCATTATTCTTCTTTTTGCTTGTGCAGGTGATAGTTATACCAAAATACATGAGAGAAAACTTGATTCCTCCACTTTATTGTACTAAGCATTTGCACGTAATTATGAACCGATGGAATCATTCAGTTATGGATCTTGTTGATAGTTTGCTTTGGATTTCTCCTCAATTGGACACCCTAGCATTTGGCAGGGCTCTGAACATAAAGACCCTGAAGGTAATATGTTTATCTTTCAAAGGCACTAACATTGTTATATGTTCAAAATGATTAGTGATCACTAATTTCTTGTACCTTTACTCTTTATACATGGTTTTCTTACAATTAGTTCCTTTCTTGGTTTTCCTTTTGATACTTTATTTTAGTAGCAAAGCCTTCATACTTGGTTACAAATCTTTTGCTTACCTAGCAGTCCTATATTGGTTTCATGATTGATTGTTAATGCTGACATTTAATACCTTTATCCGTGTCTTGCATATTTAATTGTGATTGGTTTTGCTGGTTTTGTAGTTTACATACAGAGTTGCAGCTGATGAGGAACCTTGATGTGAATCTCTACCTTGGAATTATTGGAGGCACGAGTTAAAGAAAGTTAAATTGCAAAACTTTACATGTGTGGAGATATCGAAGTTGAGAAACTACTTTCTTACAATACAGATATATTGGAGATAAATGAAGATCCACCAAGATGCAACATTTGTAGTTCAGTTCAGTAAATCTTCTTTAAATATTCCATTGTTCCTTCTGTGTAGTTGTGTCTAGCTAATGATGTGTTTCCATGATGTGCTAGGAGCAGATTGTGTACTTGTCGATGATGGGATAATTCCTGTTGGACATTTGTTTGCAATGACATTGTTTCCATTTTCTTATCTGTTTTCCTTCCTTTCTTTCCTTTTAAGCAAATTATCCTAGAACATTCGTAAGGGTCGTTTGGTTTAGAAACAAGTTATGCAGGGATTGACCGATTGTAACACAGAACTGAGGCGTCATTATTTCAGGTGAACTTTTTAGATTTTGTTTGAGGATTTTCTCGAATCTTGACTGGTGTGTGGTACATCAATTTTTTGGTTGTGCTTCGGGGAGATAACCTTGGAATATCCATACACTGATATTAAGCTGTTCAACTATTCACTGTCAGGAGTGATTGTTCTGATCACTCGGAAAAGTATTAAATTTAAGCTTGTTTTGTTGATTCAAACTATAGCTGAAGTTGATGAGCCTTCTGTCTAAGATTAAAGGAAGGCATGCAGCTTGCCCTGAAGCAGTAAAGACATGATTTAAGGTTTAAAAAACCTGTCATTGTTTCCATCTTAATGTTCTATGTGTTATCATCAGTTGCTAAAGTCAGATGCCTGTACTTCTTGTTGAATTTGTTATTTTTGTGATAGAGCTCCACCAACTCCAATCATGTGGTTTGGGAAAACAGTAAGGATTTACTGTTGAATTCTTTTGGGAGCTGGACTTGGCTTAAAAAAAGCTGCCTTTGTTTTATGGCTGTGGGGTTAATTTTGACAGCATTAACTATAGGGTACTCCTACCAGTAACCATATTTTTTCTGCAGAAACTGGTATGAGTTTCATTCAGCATCTTTTTTATGGTAATGATGACATCTAAACTAAATCATTTGGAGCTGTACAAGATTAGATGTTGATTAGCTAACTTACCAACCTGTTTGTCATTCATTTAGTAATCTCAGCTTTGGTTCAGTATTTGCTAAGCCTAGGTTCTTACTATTCCAGCTTGGTGACAGATAATCAGAGGCGAACCTATGCTTTGGAAAAAGGGGTCGCCGGGCCCTGTTAAGTTAGGCAAAAATTCCAAATATATAAGTGTATATATGTTGAAAACGTTCATATATTTTTCTTGGAACCCTTAGGATCAAAAGTCCGATGAGGGCATTAGTTGAGCAGTTCACTCATGTGCTCCGCCCTTTTTAAATCGTGGGCCCGCATCTGCAGATCCTTCTTTCACTCTCAATTATATTGCTCATTGGATAGGAAAACAAGTAATTCCTGTGGAATCCCTTTAGAACTAAGACCTCAAATCCTCTTGTTCTCACTCGAGGGATGCACATCCAAACCAGATTTCACAGTTTTGCTTCTCCTTTTATGTCATCAAATAGTGCTTCCCAACTAAACAATGGAAGCAGTTAGACATTGTTATTAGAATGAGTTTTTGAAATCTGGTAGTGCAGGTGTCCTACCGCTGCTAATTCCAGCATATCATATTGCCTAAAAGGAGAGTTATGTTTGAAACTCTGCATAAGAACAGCGATGCACTAGTTTTCGAATGAAGTAAAATGTACATTTTAAAATCTATTAAATCATTTCAACGAACTTGTGATTGACGTGTAGTTTTTGTTTTAAGTATACTATAGTATTACTATTATCCCGGTCTTCTGGATTAAGAAGGCAGGACCAGCTGGATCATCTGTTGCATAATTAACCAAATGAAGCCATGAAATGTGTGTCATTACAGCCTAGTTTGAGGGACATTGATTATCTGAAATAATGAGGATTCTTTGTTACGACTTCCCTTGTACTTGGAATAGGACGAGAACAGTGGCGGAGGCAGGATCTCCGCGAAGAGGGTTCAAAAAAAAAAAAGTTAAAAACAATTGTAGCTAGTGGGAGCTGAACCAATGACCTTACAAAGGATTTAAACTCCCTTGACCGCTAAGCTAAACTTTTGGGATGTCTCAAGAAGATTCAAAACTTAATATATAGAGATAAAAAACAGAGGGGTTCATCCTCTTCCGCCCCTAAATCCGCTCCTGGACGAAAACATGATTGAGTTTGTTGATCATGTGTGGTGACAATAAGTAGAAGAAATTATTGAAGTTTGGTGACCATCCTAACAGAATAAAAGAGGATGGGCCTAAAAGCAGATTTAGGTGATGTGTAGGTTACTTGTTGTGTGTGCTATATCCTCATTGACCAATGCTTGTTTCCCAGAAATAAGGGCAGAATGTCCTTATCTGAGGCCTGTAGCACAAGAATGGTCAGCTTTGGTCCCAGAGAATGTAAGCATGACAAACAACAGTGTCCTAACCCTACTTTTGTACTTACCATCAAATTCAGACACCTATAAAGCTATCTTAGTCACCCACTTCCAGAAAAAGAAAGTGTCACCCACTTCTCCGAACCTCCGCGCCCACCAATTGCTGTGTCCTGAGATAACAAGACATCAGTGACAACGCCCAATGACAAGAGAGGCAACATACCATGACTTGGGAGAAACTACACTATGTATCTCTTTCAAAGAGAAAAAATAATTTTTGGCTGGAGCAAGATGAGCACAATTCACTATTTCAGAGGCGGACCTACATTTGGAGTAGTGATTCAATAGACCCGTTAACTTCGGTAAAAATTCTATATATATATATATATATATATATATATATATATATATATATATATATATATATATATATATATATGCGTATATATATTAAAAATGATCAATATATTTACATGAAATCCTTAAGCTCAAAAGTTAGATGCAACACTCGTTAAGTAGTTCGTTCATGTGCCCCTGAGACCTCGCCACCTTCAAATCTGGTGCACCTCTGCTAGCCATGCACAGACAATGACTGCTTCTCTGCTCAAAGTTTCTGACTATACCACAATTCACAGTTCCCTGGCTACCCAAAACTACTCTTTATCACATAATTCACCAATCAGCGTGTTCTAGTAGAACCAAGTTTTCTTCTACAAAATTGCAGAGGTACACAAATTCCAAGAGAGGGAATATCACAGCTTTTCAGCTAAAAGATGGCTTTGGCATATGCATATTTAAAAGATAAACTAAGAGCTAATCAATCAAAATTGTAGTAACATCTGCTGGGTGAATAAAGGTTACAATTGAACGCACAACCAACAGCAAATTTAGAGGAAGTACTATTTCATTTCCGTAATAAAACAACAAACTGTTGTGTTGTGTTTACACTTGGGAGCATAACCAATCGTTACTTGAGTAATTTCTTTCAGGGGCCTGAGTTGAAAATAAACCTTCCATTTTTTTATTGTCACCTCGAATTCAACTTTCATTCAGAACTTCCATCCAATCCCATAGCATGAAACGAACTCGAATCAACCAAAGAAATTGTAGGAATACAACTTCCAGATCGAGGTAACACCGCGTGCTTCATCTCCTCCCTACTGTTTTCTGCCGGACTACTGGACATAGACCTTAGCAATTTCGGAGACTCCAAACTCCTCTTTAGAATCTGTCTCATCGCAGCGATTAAGTGAACAGTTGAATTCAAAGGCGGAGTAGAGGAACTGAACTTCTTACAAAAGTTGAGGTGACGATTTAACGCTTCTTCCGCGCTGATCAGCCTCTCGCATCGCATGATCTCGTCCTTGATTGCCTCGGCGCACAATCCGCAAATCCACTTCCCTTGGTACCGCTGCCGGATTGTTTCTATATATGACAGAGTGCATTCCTCTGTCAATCCGCAGCAATCGCATTTCGCAAAATCCACCTCGATTGACGCTGTAAGTTTTGCTTTAACTGTTTGTGTCTCTGAAGCTTTCATCACTATTGACTCGCTGATTATCGACATCGTAATTATTCTTCAAAACTGGAAAATTTCAACGTCAAAACAGAACATATTAAAGGAAATCAAAACTTTTTGCTCTTATAAACAAGATATTATTACTCAAAAAACAGAGGTGATTCAAAACTCAAATGCCAGAGCAATATGTTGCATGTTTCCTAATTGTTAAAGGAACCAGTATTTTCGACACAAATTATCTAAAATTATTAAACTTCGAAGTTCGAACTCGTAATTCAAAAGTGCAATAGGTTCAGCGGCAAAGTCCAAGTCAGGATTTGAATCTTATGGGTTCAGGATTCTAATTCTTTTAAGTTAATGGGTTCTAACTTAATAATTTGCACTTATTCAATGAATTTTCTTAAGACAAATATAAGATGGGTTCGGCTGAATCCGTAGGCAAAGGGCTGGCTCCGCCCTGTTCTGGATAGGCCTGTGCCAAAGACACTCCAATAGTAGACACAGACTATGAAACACTCACATAAAGTTTCATTAAATTCTAAATATTCATATATAGTCTGAGCTCTACATATTTGTTCGGCGTTCCTACTACTAATAGTCTGGATCTATCTCGAAGATTAATACATGACTTACCAGCAGAAGCAGATATCGGAATAGAGATAACAAACATATGCAAAAAACAATGGAATATACAATTATTCCCTTCAATTCTGCTTATTGGGATATACAGAACTTAAAAGAATACTTTTCTATCTTTCTTTCTCGTACTCGCCTTCCTCCTTGATTTCCTCATGAACAGAAAAGGTATCCATAAAAGGAGGGGGTGGAGGGGAGGGGGGGGGAGGAAAGAGAAAGAACTTCAGAAGCTAACTCTTCAATCAGTTTGTGGACTCAGAGAACAGAGAAGATCAACGAATTTAATGCAGAGATGAGATTAAAGTGGAGAGAAAGAGACAAAGTGATAGCTTTTTTTTGTTCTGCTCCACACAAATAGAAAAAAAATTCTTTTTTGAGGCTTTTAAGAGAGATTGGAAGTTTATATGCAAGAAATATGCTTGGTGGAACCCAATAGGTCTGATATTTGTCATAAAAATTTATTAAATATACTTCCTTTCTTCTTCGTTCACTTTTACCGGTTCACTATGGTCTTTACACGTCACTTAAAAAATAATAAATGAAGTTCATAATATACTATGATAGTTATATTAATTAATGTATTTTTTTTAATAGATTTGATAAAATGATTTGAAAAGAGTAATTAATATGGATATAACATGAAAAAAGATATTGTCTTCTCTTAATATATTAAAAATAAAAATTTATTTTAGAATATTGAACAAATAAAAGTAAATGAAAATAATATATATATTATTAAAACAGAAACTAATTAACGCTAGAGGAATTACAATTCCTATAGGGTGCGTAGATGGTTTGGAGACAAAAAGGAAAACCTCAATGATTTGATTAGCGGTTTGGAGAATCCACGTCAGCTATTGCTGTCAATTAAAAATTGCCGGCTGTATACTTGTACATTGCCAGCTGTTATTTCTCCATATTTCCATTTACTTTAGAGGGAAAAAAAAAAAGTTCAGATTCTAGTCCAGTTGCCATTTATTAACGAATCTAATGTAACCTAACTAGTACGATTAAGGTTCAATTATTGCATTTTGATTCCTCCATTAACAATACTTTTACAAATTTACTACTACTTTAATCTTTGTCCCTCAATCTAAGCAAATAATGATAAAATATGGAATACAATGGTTAAATTATCAATTTTTATCAGTGTGAGTTTGGTCATTGATTAATTAAAATCTCTGAAATAAAATTATATATTTATATTTGCGTAAAATATATCGTAAGTCATAGATAAATTTTTATGAAAGAAAGTATTTCAAATTATTAGAATTAAATAACTCCTTGTAGTAACAGTATGGGACGATGAAGAAAATTTATGTGACTAATCATTTTTCTTACTAGAGAAAGGTAATTTTGAACTTTAATTTTACTCTTTTTAGGTTAAAGGTTGAAAGTTAAAACTTTTAAAAGTTTTAACTTTTAAAAGTTGTTAGTTATTTAGTTCATTTGCGAAAATTTCAGACTAAACATCCTTATATTTTTTAGTTCATTTGTTAAAACTTCAGACTAAATATGCTTAAGTTTTTGTCTTGCAGCATGTACTTTTCTAATGAGTTTTTGTTATTGCATGTTGATGTTATTTAGTTCATTTGCTAAAACTTCAGACTAAACATGCTTAAGTTATTTAGTCATTTGCTAAAATTTCAGACTAAACACGCTTAAGTTATTTAGTTTATTTGCTAAAACTTCAGACTAAACACGCTTAAGTTATTTAATTTATTTGCTAAAACTTCAGATTAAATATGCTTAAGTTTTTTTGTTCATTTGCTAAAACTTCAGACTAAACATGCTTATATTTTTGTCTTGCAGTATGTAATTTTCTAATGAGTTTTTGTTAATGCATGCTAAAGTTATTTAGTTCATTTGCTAAAACAGCACACTAAAACATGCTGAAATTTTGTCTTGCAGTCTACAGTTTTGTCATGAGTTTTCGCCGAAACTTCAGTTTAAACAAGCTGAAATTTTTTAGTTCATTTGCTAAAACTTCAGACTAAACATGCTTAAATTTTGGTCATGCAGTATGCAATTTTCTAATGTATGCTGAAGTTATTTAGTTCATTTGCCAAAACATCATACCAAAACATGCTAAAGTTTTGTCATGCAGTCTACAGTTTTATCAATTATCCTGAAGGGCAAAATCATCTTTTCAAAATGCTTTTAACAAAAAAAATAAGTATGCATACAAACAGAAAAATAAAATGAGTATAAGTTAAAAGGAAGCGAGAAAAGCAATTTTTATTTTCTTCTGTTAGAACAAAAAAAATTTGCCTTTATTCTTTTAGGAGATACCTAATGACAAAGAAGCACGTGTAAAGATGGATCACCGACATTTATGTCCAATATATTACTCCTCACTACATAATGAAAGAATATTAATAATAAAACATCACATGTGAAAGTAATAAGGTCCTAATTAATAATTATTTATAGTTTACGATTTAGTCAGATCTAAATAGAACAATATCTCTTGTTGTTGCAAGCAAAGTTTCTGATCGAGTCGCAGAGAAACTTGGTTATTAGTATTACTGTCCTAGAAGGATCTCTTCTAAATATTTTGTATCTTTTTTTTGTTGCGATTATTTATTACTCCTTTTGCAGAAAAGGGAATTTTTCATAATTAACTTGAACTCAAGTTTTATATTAGCTTAGTATTCTAACGTTAATTGACTAGCAAATGTTTCAATGGCAAGTCGGACAATACGCGTTCCACCAATCTTCGGTCAAAAGATGTCAAAACTCAAAAGTACTCCCCTAACACCTTGTTTGGATGATTGTTACCCGTTGTATCGTATTGTATTGTTATTCTAAAACAATATTTATTTTGATTATTTATTTAAAATTGATTGTATCGTATTGTTAAATTCATTGTTCTGAACTAACTAAAAGCCATATTTTATGAAACAACAGATTTGGTGTGGTAAGATCGTTTCCTATTTTCTTTTCCAACTATGCCCTTACTTATTATTCTATAATTCTATTTTATCATTTAATTTTTTTTTATTTTAACTCCAAATCTCCAACCTATTGACCTACTTTGTCTTCTTCCATCTTTTCTTAAGTTGGTTTGCCCCGTTCTTTTCATCCAAGTCTCCGTTCGATTCTGTCTCTTTCCATAGTTTTAATTTTAATTTTTTGCTAATATTAGTTAACCTTTTTTTTTCCAGGTTTTTGCTCTTGTTTGCAAGCTACGTAATTAATGATAAATTAGTAGAAAAAGGTTTTCTTAAGTTATTTTTATGTGTAATTCTTGATAAATTTTATTTAAAATAATTGCGGATACTTTAGTTAACTTATCAGTTACAGTACAGTACGATACAGTCAAATCAAACAACAAAAATAATGTTTAACAATAGCAAATGATACAATCTATTCAAACGTTGTATCCATAAAACGATGCAATACAATACGATACGATACTTTATAAAATGATGGGTAATAATAATCCAAACATAGTGTAAGAAAAGGAAGAAAAAACTATATAAAATGTGTCTAAATTGCGGTAATTCATGCTGTGTGAAAACTAACATATATATTTGAAAATAACAAGTCAGCGCTATGTATTACACCCAAAGTTTCATTTTATGTGACATAGTTCGAAGTACGAAAGTTAAGTTAACTAATTTTATGTGACATAGTTCTAAGTACGAGGGTGAAGGTAACTAATTTTTGATATGAATTTTAGCATATACTCCTTCTGTTTCAATTTATGTGAACGTATTTTTGTTTTAATCCGTGTCAAAAAGAATAGTTTTTTCTTTATTTTAAAATAATTTACTTTTATGCAACAATTTATAAGCCACACAAAATATTTGTATCTCATTTCACACTACAGGTTCAAAAATCTTCTTTTTTTTTTTAAATTTTGTGCACAATCAAATAAGTTCATATAAATTATAATAGAGGGAGTATAAAGTATTATAAATCTAACACAATTATCATTTAAAATATTTTCAAGAAAACGGTTAAAGTAAGTTTTCATATACTACTGTTAGTAATTTCTGGACGAAGCAGTAATATGTTGAAAGTGGAAAATTGTTTCCTAGACATATTAAAGTCACTTTGTAAAGGAAGCCGCCACTTTTTCTCAAGCGCCAACTTTCTGCCGGAAACGAACCTTTGCGGCTGACTTTGTACAAGATAATAGAAATGTCATTTCCGTATTTCCATCTTTGAGGTGGCTAAATTATTGGATTCCAGGAGTGAAGTCTACGCTACCCAAGTTGGGCCACTTACCCATATCATTTGTTGGACGCAGGGTTGTTAGGACCAAATTACTTTAAAAGATGAACACAGTTATCTTTTACCCAAAATTACATGTCAAATCATCAAAAATTAAAAACTAGATGCAAAAACGTACCTGAATCCATGAGCACGGCAGAGATTTTTCAGTCTTGCAGTTATTGGTCTTCCAAACCAACACGTAAACCGTTCTCTTCTTTCCAACGATGGGATGCCAGGAAAAAAAAAATCTACTTCTGATTTGCGACCGTAACCCTATTAATAAATATACAAGTTTATGTATTTTTAATTTAACATATCATTAAATTAGAAATTACATCCGGGTATTTACACATAAGATTACATACTTTACAAGGTATCTCATAGATCCATTTAACTTTAAAATCTTAGAAGATCACTTTTAATTTGGGTCAACCTTTTAATGATAGCAACCAACATATAATTATGCTGATGTATTAGACTTCAATACCACACAAGAAGATAGGTTACTGTGTGTGGTACCCAATTTTCGAGTGTTGTCTCAGTAGAAGAATTTGTTTCTTCTTGGTGTTCCAACTACTACTGTTGCGGAATAATAAAAAGTAGTAAAGTAAAAACACAGAGATTTTTACGTGGAAAACACCTGGCTCAAAAGGTGAAAAAACCAGGACCTACTCCTCAGTAGGATTTGCTCAAACTCTTCAATAAAATTCTGAGCCAAACGGACTTACAAAATAAACTCTTTTGTAAACTTAGGACTAACTCTAATCCCTTTGTAGTAACTAGCCTCTAGCTAATTTCTACACACCTCAAATTAACTCTAACTTAAACAATGCGTACCTATTACAATTGCTTCTATGAAAGCTGAAAAATACAATATTAAACTCCTACTACACTCAACTAGACTCAATAATCAATCAGATGGAACTGCTTCTTCTAGTTGAATTGTAGCCTTTGCATCGCACAATGATTCTGCTAGAAAAATAACTCTGGGAACTTTGCTTTCAGATTTTGATTCACTTCGGCTTTTGTGCGTGTAGAATTCCAGCAGAAATACATCAAGTATTTATAGAGTCAGTTGTTGATCTTGTCGTCCAATTCTAGTTCAACTCTATCTGGGTGAACCTAATTCGTACCAAACTCAACTTCCTTTATTTTGTTACTTTTCTTGTTGAATTCGACTTCAATTATCTCATCAGTTTGCAACCTTTTCGCATTAGGAGACAATCTCTTAGTTCATTGATATTTCACATTCACAAATATCTCCTATGCATATACGGTTCATGTGCCAACTCATTAGTTCAAGATGTGTGCTCTGATGGATCTGGTTCAACTGGTCAGCCATTTGTCAATCTTCAAAATTATGCAATGACATGGGTCAACATATTCTTAATACCATATATGTGCAACTCCGTAAAAAATTCTAACAGGAATTAGCTTTAAAGAAACACATGTTAGGAGTAATTACATTTCATCTCGTGCTTCCCTTCTTGATTACAGTAGATAGTACTGCATGGACCAAGTGAGAAGAAAGAAAACTTGATTCCCTTTTTTCTTGTTAATATGGGGAAGCATGATTTTGAAAAGGATACCACCTGAGGAAAAGTGTAAGAGGTTGAAACATTCCGTCGTCTTTACTAATGGCAAGGGAGAGAGATGTTTGAAATATAATATATATATATATATATATATATATATATATATATATATATATATATATATATATATATATATATATATATATATATATATATAT
>ML359572.1:0-14250 GCA_005239505.1 Nicotiana paniculata
TTGCCCATCATTTACAAAAGTTTGTCGAAACAGCTTCTACTAGAGAAGAACCTTTATTTTCTTTCTGCTAAACTCCGGCGCATTGAACTACAGCCGGCAATCACTAATTAAAGGTCCGATCAGATCCCGGAGATCAATCCGAGTAGACAAATGGATACTGGCGAAGATAAGCCAACGCGAATCCCGTTCAATGAAAGGCCTGAATGGGCCGATGTGAAGCCCCTTCCGCAAGACGACGGGCCCAGCCCGGTGGTTCCAATAGCCTACACTGAAGACTTCTCGGAAACCATGGACTATTTCCGGGCAATCTACGTAGCCGACGAGCGGTCTCCACGCGCCCTTCAGCTTACTGCTGAAGCTATTCAGTTAAACCCTGGAAATTACACAGTAAGTCTCTAACTGCAATTCCCTCTTTCAGTTATTTCCTTTTGGTTTTTGTTTATGCAGTATTTTGTGAATTTAGGTGGGATTATTTTTGTATTAATTGGATTTTCGTGTATAAAAATGGTGAAATTGCATCTTTGGTGTAGAGTTCGAAATCCGAAATCCGAACTTAAATGTTATGCAAGTTTGTGAGATAATTGCGTCGTAATTCATATAGTCCCTCTGTTTCATTTTGTGCGTCTTAGCTGGACACAAAAGTTTTAAGAATGTAAAAATGACTTTTGAATGTTGTGGGCACAAAGTTTAAGAGTTGTTAGTTAATGGGTAATTTTTCATGATTAGGTATGGCAATTCAGGCGAGTTGTGCTGGAGGCACTGGGTGTTGATTTACATGAAGAATTGAAGTTTGTTGATCGCATTGCTGGGGAGAACACAAAAAATTATCAAATATGGTAAGTTGAAAATTCTACACAGGTCCCTTCTTAAGTAAAGGTGATTGAAAGTAATACTTAGTTGACAAGCGACTTATATCATGAATCAAGGTTAATACATATAACATGATGAAACTGCTTCTGATGGGATTAGACAGTTGGCGAGCTTTCAACTACCATTATGACATATAAAACAAAAAAGGGGAGACACTTGATTATTGAGTTCTGAATGTCCATCATGTGGTAGAAGGAGGGAAATCATGAATTAGTGGTGAATTGGTCAATTTTAGTTAGTTAGCGCCCTGGAATTCCATTATTTTAGAAATAAAAATTAATGGCTCTAGCACAAGGACAAACAGGCTTCATTGGGCTGAGAGACAAGGTGAGACATGCACCTTTTCTATGAGATGTGCATGTTTCAAAAAAATTGCAGAATTTTATAAAATGTATTGTGTTTATGTTCTTGGAATAAAAAATGTTTATAATAAATACATTGGTGAGGGGGAATGATTGTCTTTTACCCTTTTCAGTATCTATGTATCTGCATATTGTACTTGACACCATGTCTTCCTTCACAGAAAAGGGAAGTGGGGAAGTTTGTTCCTCCACACAAGTTGCTCTTGATCTGTTGAATTCTTTATTTTTATCTAATTGTAAATATGTGTGCAATTGTCGAAGTTCTTCATGATAGAAACTTACAGGCATCATAGACGATGGCTTGCTGAGAAGCTGGGAGCTGATGCTGTAACAAATGAGCTAGAATTCACCAAGAAAATATTTTCTCAGGATGCAAAGAATTATCATGCTTGGTCCCATCGGCAGGTTGTCTTTTCATCCCTTTTCTTTTTACTGGGGGAGTGGGTGTGTGTGTTGGGGGGGGGGGGGAATATGATTCCTTTACCTGTTTAAAAGAAGCTCTTTCGCGTGAGTTGTATTTCATGTTACTAAAATCATGATCTGGATTATGCAAGTTCATGGAATTGATCCAGATCCTAGATTGAAATTACAAGATACTAAGGTTAATGGGAAAAGTCCCTGGCGCTTAGTTCAATTGGAAAAGATTGAGGGACTTGTGACTTAGGTCATAGGTTTGAGCCCAAAGCCATGTGAATTTAGCCTGGAATTTAAGTGGAGAAGGGTAGATGGACATGCCCATTATCCCCGAGTTTTGAAGGCTGCGGTTGGTCTCAAGGATTGGCCCTAGACAAATTTCTCTGTCGTCAAAAAAAGAAAAAAAGATAGTAAGGTCAAAGTAGGGTGACATAGGATCATATTAAATCTTAGGATCCCGCGCATCCCATGACAACTCATTACATTATTTTTGGGGATTTGCTTTGTTGTTGCTTAAAACATGTTTCATGTAATCAATCCCAATTATCTTCCCTCTAATAGTGTTGTCAAATGCTTGAAAACTTTAAAAAGCCCCAAGTTCTCCTTTGACTTCACAAGTGAGTGTAATTAAAATGGGGGCTTCACTGTAAAAAGTGCAAATGATTAAAAGTAAAAAAATTATATATGTAATGCAAGGAAAAAGTAAATTTGTTTTGGATAAAGTTATAAATTTCATTAAAAGCAAAGGGCAAAAGATGCACGTATACAAGAAATATACCAAAAAATAGGAAACCTTACAAAAAGACATGGTTTTCTATGAATGTTACTCGTTCATCTATACATAAGGGAACCTCATGGGTGCTCCAAAAAACAATGAGTGAAAAGAAGCTATTCCTCAAATAAACAATATCTTTCTCTTCTCCATCAAAAGCTCTCCTATTTCTCTCTCAACATACGGTCAACATAAGTGTAGAGGAGCAACATCCCATGCCCTGTGTGGTTGCGTCTTCTCTTCCGTCTTCGAAAAGCCCAACTATACATTGTGTTTTTCAGGGTGCCCGACATCACCCACTCCATCCCAAACCATCTCAATTTCTCACCACAAAAAAGATGATATTCGACAGTGCAAAAGAAGGTGATTCATATCTTCTCCCGAGTTTTTAACATAAAGCACCAACTTACACAAGTAATTTTCCTCTTCCTCAAATTTTTCGTCGTCAAAATCACACCTCTTGTAGCTAGCTAAGTGAAGAGACACACCTTTCTTTGTATCCTCCGGATCCATATTGAATTATGTGCAAAGACTAGCTTCTCCCTAGTTAGGAACTTCTCATAATAGGACTTAACATAAAAATCGCCATTATACCCGTCGCCCTATCTCCATGCATCATATCTATCTTGTGAATATTTTTTATTGTGAAGTAATCCAAGCAAATTTTGATATTCTTCTACCTCCCATTCTTGCAAGTACCTCCCAAACCTTAAGTTCCCCTTGTAGGCTCCACAACCGATGGATCAACATCTTCTTTTGGCTTGAAATAATGTACAAGTTCAGGTATGCGGTTCTCAAATGTTGTCTCTGCACCACCTATGCTCCCAAAAGCTCTCCCATCCCCCACGGATGAAATGTTCTCATGAAACTCTTCCTATCCCTTTATAATATTCCTCCATAAACCGCATCCGTTGGGAAGTGAAGCATTTTTAGTTCCCCACCCTCTTCCTAACCCCGTACTTCTCCACAATCACCCCCCTTCAAAGAGCATCCACCTATACCCGGATCTCCATAACCACTTTCCTAGTAACTCCTTGTTGAAAACTCTCAGATCCTTTATCTCCGGCCCACCCCAACTCTTTGGTGTAGTAACAGACTCCCAATTACCTAGTGAAACTTCATCTCCCCACTTGAGCCATGCCTTAGAAGTCCCTCTGAAGTTTTTCCAACTTTCATATTACGCTATCTGGAGCATGTAACAAAGATATAAAATAAGTGGAGATGCTCTATAGAGTACTCTTAATTAACACTTCCTTTCCCCCTTAGATAAATATCTCTATTGCCAACCTGCAAACCTCCTTTCTACCCTCTATATCACCGGGTTCCAAACTGCTAGGTCTTTATTAGATGCTCCCAACAGTAGTCCCAGATCAGTTGAAGGAAGAGCCCCAATCTTACAATTCATCACTTGTGCTAAGACCTCTACATTCTCAACCTTTCTCGCATTTTTTGAGGTTGATCTCTACGTCTGACACTACCTGAAACCAAGTCAACACTTGTCTCAGATGAAACAATTGTGAAACAATTTTGCTCTGTCAACATCAGAAAACACTAAAGTATCATCCGAAAAGAAAAGATGAAACACCCTCACAATACTTTGACCACCAATCACAGTAGAAACCCCCCCTAAGTAACCCCAGCCACAACTTTGTCCATCATCCTACTCAACGCTTCCATCACTAAAGTGAACAACATAGGGGATAACTGGTCGCCATGTCTCATCTTTCTCGAGCTACCAAAGAAACCGCATGGATTACCATTCACAGGAACAGAGAACCTGGTTGTTGAAATGCAAAACTTGATCCATTTCCTCCATCTTGCACCAAATCCCATCCTCAACATAGTGAAATCAAGGAACTCTCAGTTAACATAATCGTTAGGCCTTCTTAAGGTCCAGTTTACACAATATCCCTGTCTCTCCTTGCTTCCTTCTCGAGTCAACCACTTCATTATCCACTAGTGATGCATCTAGAATCTTTCTTCCTTCCACGAAAGCATTATGCGAAGTAGATACTGTCACATCCATAACTTCTTCAGTCTATGGGAAAGCACCTTAGATATAGTCTTATGAATTGTTCCCACTAGACTAATTGATCTATTATCCTTCAAGCTCGATGCACCCTCTCTTTTGGGGACAATGATAATAAAAGAGGCGTGGAGAAAAAAGTAATCGTAAGCATAAAAAACACTTCTATGGAGAAAGGGACGACAAAAAACTTTAATTGACTAAAATATACGAAGTAACATTAAATCAAGTTCAATAATCTTATTAAATTTCTAATTCAGATGCAAAAAAGACAATTTAAAGTTTTTGATTTGGCAATAGAACTGGTCTTATTGTGTAAAGTTCCTTATTTCCTTTACCTAAGGGTGACTTAGTGGTCAATGAAGTGGGTGTAAATCTTGGAGACTAGGGTTCAAATCCCTCTGGATGATTTCTTCCTATCTGTCTATGCCTTGGGGTAGAGTTACTCATTACCTTTGCTGATGGGAAATAGCAGGTATATGGTGGAATAATCGAAGTGTGCACAAGTTGGCCCTAACACCACTACTCTTATGCGAAAAGGAAAAAATCCCTAATTTCCTTTTCCGAGTTACTTACCAAATCATTCATATAATTTCTTTGACAATTAATCTCTCATTTTGGCGGCTATATATATTGAGTAGTGTCGCTATCTTCAAGAGCTAGAGGTGGCTGCCTTAGCGCCTTGGCGCTGCATTATAGCGTCACTTTACTGAGACGAAACATCAACCTTCACTGTACATAGTCATTGTTTAAGCGCTGCTGCGACCAAACGCACACGCAAGTATACGCGGTTGTCAAGTAATAAAGTGACTAAAAGTCAGATGTCGAACCCACAAGGACTTGTGATTAACTATAAACTAAATTAGACTATCCTAATTATCTAAACAAGAATTAAATCTAGAAGTATTTGATTCTAAACTAATTAAATAAAGAAAACAAATAATGAACTCTGAACAAAGGAATAGCAGATTTTTATGTTATCAATGCGATGAAAACGATCTAGGGTTATGGGCTATCTAACATTCCTATTGTATTCTTCAATTAGATTGACTAACTGATTTAGCTAGTTTATTGGTTGATAGGGTTAATATTGCTCATAAGAATCTGTCGAGTTCTTACTCGTCTATTAAAGCTAACCTAACCCCTTTATGTCTATGGAATTAAAACTAACAAAAATGTATTTATAATTCCTGTAAATCAACCAAGCAAGGCAATTAGGTATATGTCTATCCTAACCGCGAATCCATTCCCAGATGCCCAGGTTCAAGAACTTACTCTACTCAATCCGATGTGCAATCTAGAATTCCCACTTTCGAGTTTAATTCTTGATTCGTAGTTAGTATTCAATTGGTGATCAAGCAATCAAATAGTTAAGCGCAAGATTGAATAAATAAACCAATATGATAAATCAAGAAAGCAAAATCAATATTCGAATAACAATAGTCATGAAAGAACCACAACCCTAGAACGTGAAATTTTAGCTCCACATAGACATGGTAGCCAAACAACAAAGAAACATAAAAAAATACTAAGTTTGGTGGAAGAAAAGATGAAACCCGACCTCCACGGCGGCTCTGTGCTCTCCCTAGGTCAAAAGTTTGTCAAAAGTTACAAAAATAACTTTTTTAGATGTATTTATACCAAGTAGGGTCGGGCCCAAACGAAAACACCTTCTTCCGCGCGAAATAGGACTCTGACTCTGTAAAATTTGCACAGGCACGGCGCACTGAGCGACGCACTGCGCGCCGCGTTAATGGAGGAATTCCGAAACGTACACTTTGATATTTGATGAACAACATAGGAAAAACTTTGTCCCCACGTAGGCAAACAACAATTATGAGTACAGAATGTGAATTCTTTTCTTCTGCCAAACATTTCCATGCCAATTGTGACGTGGCATCTTTGTTATATTTCCTTGAAAATTTTCTCATTTTTCCTATGTATACTTGGTCCTCGACCCCTGAACGCGATCCCGACTTAATCCGTTGGACTTTTACTCAGACTTCAAAGCTCCAAATAGTTCTAATTCGTTCCATAACATCTACATAGCTCGGAATCACTCCTACAAGGCATAAAACACGCAATTAGTGCAAAATACTAGCGATTAAAGCTTAAACTCAATTAAAGTGTAGTAAATTAAAGTGCGATAAGTGACTAAAATACGCAGTTATAGCCTATCATCAAACGCTTTACACGAGCCTTTAACAACACTACCTATAAAAGCATAAACAATAGGGATATACACTCCAAAATTTTGTGCTTCTTCAGCTACTATACAATTTCAACTATACCTTTGAAGTTGATTTCCAGTCAAATCAAGATGATAAAAGCGCAGACAAAGGGAGTAATTAGTTTTATCTATTCTTGGGATAATATTACAGTTCTGTGATCTAACCTGGAACCTGCGAAAGATGAGCTTGGATCCTACTTTGTAGTACTTGCTTCTTTTTCTCATTAGCAAACCAGAATACTGATCTTCTTTTTCCTATTTATGCAGTGGGTCCTTCAAGCTCTTGGCGGATGGGAAAATGAGCTTGCCTATTGTCAACAACTCCTCGAAGATGATATTTACAACAATTCTGCTTGGAATCAGGTAACGATTGAACTTCTTTTCCTTTTTTTATGAGAATAAATAATTCTTTGATAGTAAAGGAAAAGGACAGAGGAACAAGATGTCCTCAACTGACAGAATCAGAAGGTATAAACAAAGACATCTCCAAACAAGAAGCATATACAACTCCCTTGGGAGCTTTGTTAAAAGTATGCCTGAAAATGATAAGATGGCAAGAAATGGATTTTTAATCTAAAGCTGAACGAGAGTCTGTGCTGGAACCCTCTAGTGGTACCCAAAAAATTACAGCACAGAACAAGCATAATACTCTTCCACAAAGCTTTAACTTCTTCACTTATCCCACCCATGAAATTTTAATGAGAAACGACTTCTGGGGTTGACATATAAGTCTCCATATTTGCAAATAACCTCCGTCAAGTTCATTTGCTAAAGGAAAATGCAAAAAGAAGTGTGCATGAGACTCATTACCATGTTTGCTTATTATATAGTAGTAGCTAGGAGAAATACACAGCAACTCAGTAGTGCTGCTTCTATTTGACTGTGTTCACTCTCATTTTAGTCTCTAGCAACAATTAGCTGTAAAAGTTTCATGCCTTTTTTGTTTTAATTATTCTAAAACTCCTAATTGATATTAGTACCCCCTGATATTTTCAAGGAGCTCACTACTAATAAATGTTTTATGACTTTCAACTTTAAAAAGTTAAAAGGGTAAAAATTCCTTTGTGAAGGTCACTTGCTTCTCACTTTACTTTGTTTCTTGTAGAGATACTTTGTTGTGACACGATCACCACTATTGGGGGGCCTAGCGGCAATGAGGGAATCGGAAGTGAATTACACAGTTCAAGCCCTCAGAGCTAGTCCAGAGAATGAAAGTCCTTGGCGGTATCTTCGCGGTCTTTACAAGAATGATACACAATCTCTAGTTGAGGATTCTCAAGTAGCATCAGTGCTTTTGGATGTTTTAACCTCAAAAAATAATCATATGCATGCTCTGAGCTTGCTGTTGGATCTTCTCTGTCATGGTTTTGAACCGAGCGAAGAATTAAAAAGTGCAGTAGATGTTCTTACTCCACAGTCATGCTCACCGGATTTACCATTGGCGAAGAGAATTTGTTCCATCTTGGAACATGCCGATCCAATGAGAATAAACTATTGGAATTGGCGCAAAAGCACTATTCCTGTTCAATCAGCTAAATGCCAGAATACAGATAGGTTGGCTGATTTAAGTATGCAAGATAACTTGTAAGAATAATGATATCCTAAATGGTACGAATATGCAGATTGCCATTATCTAAATTCACTTAAGAAGTCACGTTGGACACATCTGCTGGGAAATAACTGAATGACACGAAGAACTGGAAAACCCCCGGGAATTTATTGCCAGTTTTGTGTTACTACCTTGAGTTTGGGCCCTGGTGTGTATTCCTCAGCTTTGGATGCATTGCTTATTTACGGTGTGAGTGACTTCCAATATTCCAGAGGAAGGCTGGTAACATGTGCAATTTTAGCAACTTCTTTCTGTTAAGTTAGTCTAAAAGTTTAGTAGTTCTACTTTAATGAGGATATATTACAGTGGGGTAATGCTGTACTCAGACTTTGGATTTCATTCTTGTAACGGCAAAGGCCCAAATATACCCATGTACTTTCGAAAATGGTCTAAGAATACCCCTCATTATACTATTGGGTTATCTATACCCCTACCGTCATACTTTTGAACAAAAATACCCTTATTTTGGATGGAGTGCCACGTGGTGGCACCAGATGAAAACGACTCATTTCTTTTTTTTTTTACCCATCCGTTTTAAAAACCTACCACTCGACCCAATTTTCACCCAAGGCTAAACTTAGCATCTTTTGTTCTAAAGCAATTTTTTTGTAAAAGCTGATGCTAAGTTTAGCCTTCGGAAAATTGATTTAAACTGATTTTAAGAAAAAAATTGTTTTAAACTGAAAAAACTGAAAAATATTTTTTTGTAAAAACTAAAAAGAGACTTTCCTACCGCAGTGGACTACAGGTGAACGAAAATATTTTGCAAATTTTTTTTTTTTTTTTCCAGTTTTTACAACAAAAAAAAATGCTATAAAAACTGACTAAACTGAAAAATATTTTTTAAAGCATTTTTTAAACTGAAAAATATTAATTAAAAAGACCTACCCATACCCGAAAAACAATTTTCTAAAGCAATACAGGTGCATTAGTTTTTTAAAAAAATGAAGAAAGGGTAAGTTTAGCCTTGGGTGAAAATTAGGTCGGGTGGTAGGTTTTTTAAAACGGATCGGGTGAAAAAAAGAAATGGGTCGTTTTCATATAGTGCTGCCATGTGGCACTCCATCCAAAATATGGGTATTTTTATTCCAAAGTATGACGGCAGGAGTATAGATAATCCAATAGTATAACGAGGGATATTCTTAGACCATTTTCAAAAGTATAGGGGTATATTTGGCCCTTCGCCGTTCTTGTAATTTATCAAACGGGACGAAAATGTGACAACCTGAGTGTCACGACCCGAATTTCCCACCGTCGGGACCATGATGACGTCTAACGTTGAACACGCTAGGCAAGCCAACGTGAATATCTAATTTACTTTATTCCTTTATCATTATCTAATAATATGTGAAATACAACACCTAACATAAATAAAAGTACAAAATAGCAATGTATAAACTCAATTTAATGCCTTTACGAAATTTCACAAAAAATCAATCCCAGAATTTTGGAGTCACAAACTCACGGACTGTCTATGAATAATACATATAACAGTCTGAATGAAATAAGTACATCTGTTTCTGAAATAACTAGAACAGAATACAAAAAGGAGTAGGAGGGGACGTCAACGCCTGTGAACTTCTGCAGGACTACCTCAGGGTCTCCAGTGGACTGAAGGAAACAACCTCGATCTATAGTCTGTAGGGTCCTACACCGGGATCTGCACGAAAGTGCAAAGTGTAGCATCAGTACAACCGACCCCATGTACTAAGTAAGTGCCGAGCCTAACATCGGCGAAGTAGTGACGAGGCTAGGACACGACAACCAAAGTCAACCTGTGCAGTTTAATAGTATGCGGAGAAAAATAATACAACGAGAAATAAACAGTTAAGCATAAAGGAAAAGGGGAACATGATGAGGGGAGGAAATATCAAATAATGGAAATAACGGGATAAGACACAATTTAGATACCAATTTAAGCAACATAATAGTAATACGAAAACAAGTGCACGGCATCACCCTTCGTGCTTTTACTCTCGTCCTGACCATCAGAATCAATATATTCGGCACGGCATCACCCTTCGTGCTTTTAAAATCACAATATCGGCACGACATCACCCTTCGTGCATTAACATTCACTCAAAATCTCACGCACGATATCACCCTTCGTGCTTTTACACTTTTGCTCACCCAAACACATCAAATGACAACAATCCAACAAGGAAAAATAATGGAGTAAACAAAAATAAAACCATAACGCCCCGGCAAGGGAGTCAACAGTGGAATTAATACCAGCCCGGCAAGGGTAAACAACTATATCCAATCTCACTTAGTACATAACTTCACATAAAATCTTCAACTGAAACTAATGCTCAACACTATTCAATATCAAGGAATTTCCACCAACATGGATAACTATAAAGTGAAACTCAAATATTACTTACGAAAAACCATATAAATCACAATATTCGACTCACGGGCATGCTAGACACCAACGTATAGGTACTCGTCACCTCACATATACGTTGAACATGATACTTACACATATCAAATAGGACACAACACATATTCCCTCAAGCTAAGGTTAAGCCAAACACTTACCTCAAATTCCACGACCAAACTCAAGCCTCGATTACCGCTTTCCCTTTTGAATTTGACTCCAATTCACTTGTATCTAGACATATTCAACTCAATAACATCAATAAATGCCAAACAATTCCATCCCAACGCTTAATTATAGGTTTTACATCATTCTTCCCAAAAAGTCAAAAATCGACTCCGGGCCCGCTTGGTCAAAACACAAGGTTCGGACCAAAATTCGATCACCCATTCACCCACGCTATGTAATTAGTTTCGGAATCCGACCCCAAATCGAGGTCTAAATTTCCAAATTTGTAAAATCCCTGATTCTCCTAAAATCCCTAATCTACCCTTGAAGAACAAGATTTAGTCTAGAAATCTAATGTGTAAATGAAAAATGAAGAAAATGAGATTAGAAACACGAACCTATGATTTGGTGGTGAAATCTCTCTTCAAAAATCGCCCAAGGTCGGATTCTATGGAAGAAAATATGAAAATGGGGTCTATTGCCGTGTTTGCTACTGTTTTTAAAAGACTGGGCAAAATATAGCCTATGTGTTCGCGACCAGGGCAGTGCGTTCGCATAGGCTTGACTTCACTAGCCTATGCGTTCGCAAGCCACGAGCTGCGTTCGCACAAGGTCAAATCTACCCAGCTCCCCTCCTAAGCTATGCGTTCGCACTAGTTCAATCGCGTTCACATAGGCCAACCCTTGCTAGGCTATGCCTTCGCGTATGGCCCCCTGCGATCGCATAGGGTAAAGCCAGCCCCTTCCCCGTTTGGTCAATGCATTCGCATGGGTTACCATGCGTTCGCATAGGGTAAAAACCCAGACACTAGCAACAACGAAAACATCGATTTTTCCAAGTTTAAATCACCCGACGCCTATCCGAAACTCACCCGAGCCCTCGGGGCTCCAAACCAAACATGCACACAACCTCAAAAATATCCTACAGACTTACTCGTGCGATCAAATCGCCAAAATAACATCTTAAACAATGAATTTAGCATAGAAATCAAAGAAAAATCTTAAAACTTTCAAAGTATCAAATTTCACAACTACGGGTCCGAATCACGTTAGATGACCTTCGTTTCTTACCAAATTTTACAAACATATCATGATTACCAAATTGAACCTGTACCGGGCTCCGGAACAAAAATTCGGGCCCAATACCATAAATTTCAAACATAACCAAATTTCCAAAAACTCTTATATTTTCAGTAAAATAATTTTTCAAAAATTCATTTCTCGGGCTTGGGACCTCGGAATTCAATTCCGGGCATACGTCCAAATCCCATATTTTCCTACGGACCCTCCGGGACCATCGAATCACGAGTCTGGGTCCGTTTACCCATAATATTGACCGAAGTCAACTTAAATTCAATATTAAAGATCAATGTAGCATTTTTTCAGTTTTTCATATAAAAGCTTCCTGGCTATACGCTCGGGGGCAAAATGAGGTGAGATAAAAGGATGTTTTCAAGGCCTCGAAACACCGTTTTGACTTATAAAAAAATGAGAGATGACTTTTTGGATCATCACACTGTGCCTGAAAAGTTGGAGAACACAACTCATATCATTTTAATGTTATACTAAATAAAACTAGTGTTAGTACCATATTAAGATGCTGCTAAATTCTATAAAAAAAAAAGAAAAAACTATATGAATAGATATTGACATAAATTTAAATATTATAACCCCTATATATAGTCGGTGATACAAATAAAATAAAAATACGATATGATTCAAAAATAAATACTCCTTCCCTTTCAATTTACATAAAATATTTTTCTTATTAGTTTGTTCTAAAAGAATGACATATTTCTAGATTTAGAAATTTTAAATTTTTTATTTTACTCATTTTACCTATAATGAAAAGTTCTTACACTCGTACAAATATCATGGCCCCACAAAACTTTTAGGACCATAAGTTTCAAAAGTCTTTTTTTTCGTTCTTAAACTTCGTGTCAAGTCAAACTATCTCATATATTGAAACTGAGTGAAGTGATACTAGATAGAGCAATAACTAATAAAAATATATTTAGTAATATCTTAATTTAAATTATAAAAATATATTATATTATTATTATTTCAACATAATAATTTCTCACATCAACATCAACTTCTACCAACCTAAAATTACACAATGACAAATTAATATATACATACATGATAATTTATTAACAACCAATATATTCTAACTTTGGGAGTTACCAAATTATAACAGTTGGATCATAATTTGCTCAATAAAATTTTAATGTTACCTCATGTTTAACCACACAATTGAAGTCACTTTATTTTTACCAATTTAAATGACACATTTGGGATATAGTTAAGATTAATACTCCATCTGTTCACTTTTACTTGGCACGTTTTGACTTTTCATGCCCCTTAAGAAATAATAAATGAAGTGCATAATTTACCATGATACCCATATTAATTGATGCATATTTTATTGGATTTGAGAACATGATTTGAAATGAGTAATAAATATTGTGGGTATAACAGAAAAAAATTGTTTTCTCTTGATATCCATAAAGTGACAAGTAAAAATAAAAATCTATTTTTAGTGTACATGTCAAGTAAAAGTGAACAGAGGGAGTATATTATAATTAAATAAATGTTAACCTACTTTAAATATTTTTCTTATACCATGCACATGTACTAAAATAAGATGAGTTCTTACATGTAATGCATAATTAAATGAATCTTACCTTATGCTTTTTGTAATTCACTTTATTTTGTGTAAATAGCAATCCGAAATAGTGCAATTATAACCTATATATTTACCTTATCCAATTCTATTTCATTCTAATTGACACAATAGATATCAACCCCATCGGTTGCTCAATCAATTGGCTCATAAAATTTGAGAGAACATAAATATCAACAACGGGCTAAAAAGTCATAGTTATACCAGTCATTAAAGAAGAATCTATCCTCCCTTCCCTTTAGAGAAGAATCTATCCTCCCTTCTTATCTATTTTAACATAGCCACTGCTAGCACTAACAGAAAAATAAGAAGACAAAAAAAATGTATGTATGACTTCCAAACAACTGAGATATAAAATAAATTATAAAATATTGGATAATTAATTTTACCGTAAGGAAACACAATTGACATTTGTCTAGCCGATATCTGAGTCAATTCATAGTTTAAAATATTATCCCCACAGAAATGTATGTCATCAGTTCTTTTATTCTTGCGTAAAATAATGATTGATTAACTCCATTCTAACATTATTGGAGTTGCTTAAAAATTGATTGAATCGAACGGCATTTATGTGACCATTCTCTTTCCGAAAATCATTTTAAAAGTATCGACTCCAAACTACATACATCACTCATCTTGATTCTGAAATGCTAATTGAGCAAGAGATATAGATTTATTTTTAGATTAATTAGAAGTATCAATTTACCCACACTATCTTTATAACCTCCCCCCC